>CAJGYO010000445.1:0-165945 GCA_904845875.1 Miscanthus lutarioriparius | reverse complement strand
GAAGAGACGGTCAAGTTCTTCCTCACATCATCTATTGGTTTGGTGTTCCTAACCAGATTATCACCACCATGGAACAAACTTCACTAGGAAGAAGTTCACGGACTTTTGTGGACGGATACGGCATTAGGATCGATCGGGCTTTTAGTTGTACACCCACGCACTAATGCTCGTGTCAAACGGGCCAATGGCATGGTCCTCCAAGGACTCAAGCCCTGCATCTTCAACTGACTCAAAATGTATGCTGGGCATTGGGTTGCAGAGGTCCCAGCGAGCCTATGGAGTCTAAGAACGACCCCAAACCAATCCACGGGGTTCACCCCTTTCTTCCTAGCATACGGGCCAAGCAAGTTGCTGCCATCCGACCTCGATCACGACACCCCAAGAGTAAAGGCCTTCGACCAAGACCGAGCCACAGAGGCTCAATAGGACACGGTCAACCTACTCGAGGAGGCTCGTGAGATGACCATTATCTGCTTCGCTCGTTACCAACAAACTCTCCGCAGGTACCATGAAAGAAAAATCAAAGGAGGATCCTCGAGGTCGGTGATCTCAGACTCACGAGGACCCAACCAACCAAGGACAAACATAAGATCTCTCCACCATGGGAAGGACCATAGGTGGTGGTCGAGGTGATTCGACCGGTGTCTCACCGGGTCAAGGACGACAACAAAGAACATTCTCACCAACACATGGAACATCAAATAGTTACGTCGTTTCTTTCCCTAAAACTCAGTCTTTACCATTTATTTCTATTTAATGCTTGCTCCTATAGCGCTGCAAATTGAGCACTCTCGCCCTAGGTCGCCAGGGGGCTCCACAGGTGCGATACCACCTTCTTTTTCTACTATCATGTAGTAACCTTTTCGCCCAAAACAAAAGGGCGTTGCTCAAACAAAAGGGCATTCCGTTCCTTTGATTACCCTACGTAACTTGCGCTTTAACCTCCTCGACCGATCACACCCCCACCATGACCTATGGTTACGACAACAACCGAGCCTCGTGGGCCCACGCCTGAGGTTCTTAAGGTTACACCCTATGGGTCAACCAAGGCAAAAGTAAAAAGAAAGGACAAAAGACAAAGCTACGTAAGGATTAAAATAAGGGTGGATGGGACAAGCTTCCCCTCATGAGTGGTTTCATCACAAATGAACTTAAAATATTCACGAATATAAAGCTATTCACACGAGGGCTCCCCATGAATTCATCTTTATATAAACCGACTATTTCTACTCTAACTCTATTATGGCCCCAAACAGATCGGTTGATGGTGCAATTGATGCGACGAAGGCAGCTCGGTTGTGGTTACGACGATGGTGCTTGGCTCGGCTCATTGTGATTAGGACGACGCTTGGCTCAATTGGGGTAGGACAACGCCACCACTCGACCCGCCTCTGCTACCTCCGCAGGCTGGACGACGTCGTCCCGGTGCACATCTAAGGCCACGGTTGAACGGTGAGCCTCCATCACCCATTCTACAACAGGACCGCTTCTCAACGACCACCCGTATGCGCGGCACCAAACTTCCCCACGCATGGATCTCGCTCAGCGCCCACCCGTCAAGATATCCTCTATAGATGGTCACAAAGTCCAGATCGGGGTAGTGTGTTACCACCGAGGTCAACACCCCGACGCCCTCAGAGAACATGCCATCGAGATGAGCACCCAAACTTCATTCAGACCTCCACTAGTCGGACGACGGACGATCGGTGCTTGGTCCTAACCCAACACCTCGGAGACCACCACCTATGCAATGTTGCGAAGTTGGTCGAGCTCTCCCTCGAGAGCACGCCGCCCTCAAGGGACTAGGCTAGCGCCTCCATGCTCCAACCGACCGCCGCTGGACTGCCTCCATCTCTTGCTCTAGAGAGCTGATCTTTCCACCCAGCCTAGAAACAGACGACAAATTCAGAGCAAGAAAAAGAAAATTCAAGGCATCAACCGATGGCGTAACAGCATGCACTATCAAGGCAGTGTGCTTTCGAGAACGGAGAGCCCTTCCTCTTGCCGGGTCACCCTCTCGAGCAAATCTGAGTGTTCAACTCCTCCGCCCGAAAGCATCCGCCTCTGAGCGCGATGACCTCCGCTGGTGTCTCGACTAGGCCTTCGCTTCCGCTTCTAGAGCCGTTAGGGACTTCACAGTGCCACCTCGGTCCTTTCGCCAAGTGGGGCTTCATTGCGTTGAGTTTCGCTTTCGGCGAGTCGCCTGCTCGACCTCATGCAATTTATCGCCTCTACTCGCCGCCTCGGCTACCCAGGCCTTGGGACTCACGTGGTGAACTCCAAATTATGCCCGCTCGTCGACCCGACCAGCAATGCCACCTTTTCTTGCTCCATCCAACCGTGTTCCTCTCAAGAAACCGGGACTTACGGATCGACATCATCTCTAGGTCCCAGTGAGACAAGAAGCAAAGGCCGAGACAACCATTTAAATGCCAAGCAATCAAAGACAACACCAGAATGTAGAAAACATACCTCTACAACATATGGCGTGTCGATAGCCATGACCTAAATGGATGAGCTCAACCTCTCAAGGCCTCCTTCGCTTCACCTTGGCAAGGGCGAGATCGGACTCCATCGACAGTCTTCTCTCTTGGAGCAGGTGCCAAAGCCTCACCTCCTCCTCGTTGCGAAGGACAAACCAGGCCTTTCCCGACTTGCCGGGGCAAGGCCACACCAGCTCGTGGGTCACCCCTAACCCACCGGAAGATCTAGCCATCGTAGTATCAAGCTTAATGACCGGATCATCACCAACTCCCGACGACAGGATGGTCAAGGCGGCTCCACCCCAATGTCCTCATCATCGAAGGGGATGTACGCCACCAAGACTCCATGGCTCGTCGGTCGCCGCTCTACCTCTAGCTTGGCCATGGCTCCACCAGCACCCTACATGCCTCCCACCAAGCGGACAAACCATGCGCTCCTCTACAGGCGAGATAGGGAGCCCGGGCCAGCTCCTCCTCTTCCGCGACTAGCGAGGGATGCACTCACAAGAGTCATCTCCGACCTGGCCTCCGCCATCACCATGGGGATCGCCACCATCACGGTCGTCGCCGCCGTGCTCACGACCGGTCGAGAAGATGCAACCCCATTAAGGAAGGTCACACCGCCACTAGCCTGCTTCCCCTTCATCATCGCAACTCGCCACAAAGCTAGGTCTCCACTCTTCTTGCATGGGAGGTAGGAGATCCCCAGTCCTACCAAATCTTGGTCGCTACAAAAGAAAAAAAAGAAAGAAAAAAGGGCACAAGCACAAAGTTAGTCACACTCAAAAACTCAACTCGAGAACAAAGGGAAGCATGAATACATAACCAAATGAAAGCGGCAGAACCCTGAAGCCCCAACCAGCTGACGATGAGCCGACCGAATGAGGATCACTCGGGGGCAGCGACCCACACCCCCTCGCATTAACTGAGGGAGGGGGCGACCCGGCCGATCCCTAATCGGCCCATGAACGAACATGACCGCTAGCTCATGATGAAACCACCGGAGCAACTATCGGGGCATCTCCCTGTTGGGGGCCGTGCACACACATTGACCCTGAAGACATAGGGGAACGATCATGTCCCCCCGACCGATCGGCGTGCTCCACCACACTTAGAGAAGGGGGCCACGAAGCCGACGATGCCTCCGAAGGGCACGGCGACCGTGCCTGCTTTGTCTCTCGTTCGAGGGTGGCGTCTTCACTCACGGCGTGCTTACTCAACTTAGGAACATCGCCGCGCACCTCCATACCACACCCACCACCGACGGGCGTAGCCGTGGGCTTACGACGCTCCACCAAGGTCATAGCGGTGCCCCTGTCTCCCTCGTCCTCCGAGGAACTCGCGTCATCACCCATCTCCATGGGCTCCTCTGACTCGAGCTTCTCCTCTACGTCGCTTTGGCTCTCGCCACCATGGACCCACCGATTGATCTCTTTCTCCTTATCAAACCTCCTCCGAACCTTCTAGGTTTTCTTCTTCTTCTTGGCAAGCACGGCCTCCCTCTGGGCGGATTGCCAAACCACGCCTTTCGGTCCTCTCAGAAGATGCGGCTAGGATTTATAGCCCATGAGCTCCTTCGAAATAGGCAACTCAAAATCAATCAAAACATCAAAATAAGAAGGAAAAGGTCATAGGAAAAAAAGCACACCAAATTGGATAGCTTCACGGCATGAAGGGGCTCGGGTGTCCCTTCGAGGGAGTCTTCATCCCTCAACTGCAATGCTCAACCAAGATAACTCCGAACATCATCGTTCGATAACTCCTTGGCGATGCGCGGTCGGGATCCGTCGGGCCGGAGTATTCCCACATCAGCCACGTCCTTTCCCCCAGCGGGGCAACCCGACGGTGGAAGAAGGTGTGGAAGACCCGCAACCCATCAAGGCCATTCCGCATGAGCTTCCAAAGCTCAGGCTAGATAATCCCTAGCTTTTTCTGTTGACGAGAAGGACCCCACGTTCAACTTTCCCTCTTCTCCGGCCTCCCCCGGTAAACGTCGAGAACGGCACCTCCACCAGGTTCCTAATATAGAGCCACTCGCCATGCCACCCCCGATTGAAGTCACTGGGGGAGTACATAGGGTAGGGGACTGATGGCTTTAGCCTCTTCTGCAGGGCAAACCCCCCGACCGATGCGGTTCTTGGCGGTTTTCCCTTGGACAGGGCTCGCCCGATGAAGACTCACCGAAATAGATCCACATGCAGCTCCATCCTAAGAAAGGCCTCATAGACGATGACAAAGCCAGCGATGTGTAGCACCCTAGTTAGGCTGAGGTGCTGCAACTCTAGGCCCACTCGTTGTGGAGCCCACGTAGGAACCAGTGCGCGGGGTACCTAAGCCCACGCTCGTGGAAGGCAAGGAAGGAGACAACCTTGTCAGCCCGAGGTTGTGGAACAACCTCCCCGGTGCAGGAGCCCTCCAATGCGCCACCACCATTGATAGAAGCAGCCCCTTCACGGTGAAGTCGGCCAGCACGGCCTCATCTACGTTGGAAGACCTCTAGTTCAACATCGCACCTCGGATTTATGAACGAATCTATGAGTTTTTCCTCTCCCTCGCTCTACCCTACTCTCTCTTGGAAACCACCATGGCACACGAACAGGCTTGGCAAAAAGAAGGAAGGAGGAACGACGGTGGTTGAAGAAAGGCAAAAGAACGAGAGGAAAACCCTCTCCCTTCCTCCTATTTAATGCGAAAAGGCGTGCAGCGGGATGTGGCCCTAGCTGATGGGACATGGCCTGCCCGACGGGACATTGCTAGCTAACGGGATGTGGCCTGGGTAGGGCCCACCACTACCACAATCCAGGCATGGGAAACGAGGTGCAACCACACGCAAACGACCCTCCACCTTCCTAGGCAGGGTTTGGAGGGGCCCACCGATAGAATCTCTATCGAGGAGAGGCCAGCGGGTCACCCGGGTTGATCGGATGGCTTGGGTAGCTACCGAGAGATAGGTAAGGAGCAGTGGGATGCCCCATGCGGGTTATGCCGACTCTATCAAGAACGACGGACCTGGATTCCACTCAGACTTATTTGATAAGAGCTCTCCGAACCCATCACTTGAGCCATCGAGGTAACTTTACCAACCCCCATTTTACTTTTTCAGTACATAAACATTCATTCTCATGCATGCATTTATACATCCAAATCATTGCATATGCAATCATTGTATCAAAACGCTTCGTGTCGCGTTACGAAGCGGTAGTCGTCTCATTTGATATGAGCGGCAACCTAACAAGGTTCGAAGGCTAGCCCATGAAGGGATCGAGGCCCTGCGATCAAACAGAAGAGAGTTAGGGAGAAAACATAGATAAGCCCTAGCGGCCCTCGCCGACTCACTCAAGAGCGATATAGGTCATCTCAACCTTCTCGTTCGATCCCCACCTCGAGCCGCTCCCACATAATCTCCATCAAGGGGAGGCCATCGGGCCACCTAAGTCGCTTTTGAAATGACTTGGGCACATGTCGAGAGGCGGTGTTAAGGAGAAGTGGAGTGCCACATGAGGGCTATACCCCGACCCTGTCCACGAACGATGGACCCAGATTCCACTTTCGACATGCCCGTTAGCGAGCTCACCAAGCCCACCACTTGAGCCATCGAGGCAAGTGGCGCGTCACCAACCCCTCCAATTATAGAAACTACAGACGGGTGACACATGAAATCATGCGGCCGACCCCAACCGCCCCTAGTGCATCGGGGGATCAAGCAGCTAGATCCGACTTCTCAGAACCCGACCGATCGCACAAAGTTGCGGTCGAACGAACATCAGCGAACACCCGACCGAAGAGACACAAGAATCCATAGCCCCAAAAGAGAGTACCAAGGTGCTCACTTTTGACCGACCCCCAATCGGCCGCAGAGCTCAAGGGCTACACCCAGTGGTGCACTCAAGCGCAACGGGCAAAAATGGATTACCAACGACTCTCCTCCTCGGGGGCGCCTATATGTTCGCACGACGCACCTCCACGACCTTTGTCAGGTCCTCCACATGGAGGCTAGGCGCCTAAATCCTACTCGGTTACCTTACACGGTACAACAAACCAAGGAGAAAAAACACCAAAGTTCCAATAACAGCTCACCTCCATGGCACAATGGGCACATGAATTAAAAAGGAAATACAAGCTTTCATTAAGCTAAAAACACAATAACAGGCCAAGACCACGATCTGGTCCCCGACCGGCACCTCCGGCCAGAGATCGATCGAGGTTCTGACCGAATGCCCGCTATGGTGGGACCGCATGATCCGACTCGACCCCTTACTCGATCAGAATATGCCAGACCTCTCGCCACGCTTCTTTCGATCGGGAATAACCGACCGGGGACACCCGCTCGGTGTGGGCCCAGGGAGCAGGCGAAGCAGATAAGGTAAGGCGCTCAAGTCAACATCAATACCAAGGATCATACCCTGCCATGCCCTACGCACCTGCAGGACGGTGCCGTCGGGGCATTTCAGGCGAACACGATAGAACCTGCCAGACGTGTTAGAGCATAAACAGTATTGTGGGTGCCGTCGTTTGCCGCACTGTGTGAACACGGTAGAGCCTCGCCAGAACGCGTATGAGACTAAATAAGATATATGGCGTCGTCATTTGTCAGATCGGCGTAACACTACATAGCCTGCCAGATACAACAAAGCATGAACAGTAAGGTGGCGATGACGACCATCCCATACCCGATGGCGTGGGCAACAATACTAGGCAGCGCCCGTATGCACTCTATCTTTCTCTCTGACTTATAAGGCCATCCCCTTCAACTATAAAATGGGATGCGCTCTCTCCTACCGAGTAAGACTCGAGGACTCGAGGGCAACAAAGACAACAACTCTAGAGCTCAACAACTACATAGTCTACACGCCTCAACAGCTAATAAGCTCGAGACACACAGAGCATACGCCCAATACTTAGCACACGCGTTGAGCATCCGTCAATCTCTCCCTCTCGGTTCGAGAGTCCGACTGGGCCTCTAACACCCCTTCTCATTCCTTACTCGTTTGTAACCCCACAAGAAACTTCGAGCACCGTGCTCGTCGAATAAAGTCACCGACCGACCTCAACCGGACGTAGGGCCATTTGTTTGAACCAGTATAAATCATGTGTCATTGAGTGCTAGACCACATCCGATTACAACGCACGGCAAAACTACAAATAATTACTTGTTGGCCACATTTCGCACCGACATTAGTACTAATTAGTTAGTTTGGTAGTCAAATTGATTAATGTCCTAGTGATGCATAGTTTTAAAAAAGATATTGCTGCATGTCATCGATTTCCTTGGTGTTGACATAATTCTTAAATAGGACAATGTGATCAGAAAGAACGTTTTAGTCAACACGGTCCTATTGTTGACATTTGAAACCCTAATACTTTAATCTGTAATGGAAACAATATAAATCAGCTTGACCTAACAAACAATCTCTGTTAATGGAAACAATGTAAATCACCTTCCCGTTCAAACTCATGGCCCAAGAGCCCCTCGTCTGGTACATCCAACCCAGTGGTAAATTTAGGATGCTCACCCAAAGCTCCAATTGGTCAAAGGTGATCTCAGATGCGGTGAGCTTCTCACCATAGTTTTGCAGCAGGACCGCATACCTCCCAACCATCCATGGCGAGCCGGCCAAAACCCTTTCCAGATCAACGCCGCTGCCAAACTCTGCCACAAATAGGTTATCACCCTTCTCTCCGATCGCCCTAATTTTTAGGCCGACCGGGTTTCCCCAAGCGGGTTTCATCGCCGATCGCACAGTGCTCACGTGCACTGGCGAGGGCGACAGAACCTTCCCACAAGCACCCACTGGCGCTACCTCCTCGTCTTCCTTGTAGTCACTGAAGTCCACCACAGCTTCTTCTTCCTCGGTGAGGTTAAGTCTCTGCAGTAGGCCCGCCACATTAGGGTCGGGGTATCATCCCTCCCTCATACGGCCACCTCTTGCCGCCGCCATGCGATCGGAGAAGAGGGCAAAAACTTGGTGGAAACTGCACGTGGATCAGCACAGCCACAACACTCTCCTGGCCTAGGATTCCTAAGCGGTTTAGTTCCCTAGGGGAATTATGTGGTCGACGGCGCCAAAACAGCTAACCGTCGATTTGCGGTGTCCGGCACCAACTGCAGGTCGATGACGGGGCATGGACGTCGAGACCAGAACGGTCGCGGGCGTAGCAGATCAAGGGCACCGGCGGTGGTGGCCTAGATCGTGGTCGGGGGCGGAGTCGCACTCAGGATCGCCTGTTTCGCCAATCCGAAGTTTTCGAACGTAACCCGCGGCGTTTCCGTCTCATGATAAAGAAGTACATAATTTAGAAGGTAAGTACTACCTCCATTTCAAATTATAAGACGTTTTAGTTTTTATAGATATATATTTTTTGTTATGCATTTGGATATACAATATGTCTAGAAAGATGACCTCTTTTACGGTGGTTAGTAGGTACCTTTGTGTACCTAATCCTCCCATTTATTCTGACCATCCAGGTATCCCTGGGTAACTAAGCCTCTGATTCATTCTGACCATCCCATGCGTGTAAAATGTTTTAGGAATTAATTTTATTTGTTTAAGGGTAATATGGTAATCGTAAAACCCCCTGTGGTTGGTAGGTACTCGGTGTGTGTGTTCGTTGGTCCGAGAGAATGAGTTGGGTAGGAACAGAGAAGACGTATAAGATATACTCAACTGATTATGCCTCAATTCATGACTTACTAATGAACCCTTAATTAAATAATAAAAATAATAAAAATTGCTGATAATGGACCCACATTTTAAGTACTGGTCCCACCAGTTTAGTGTATACTGGGTACCTAGTACCTCTATTTTTTTAGCCATTGGATCACTCCTCACCAACGGTACTCTTTTCTTTAACTATATAAATTTTTTAAAGTATATTAGAAATATGAATGTTTTATAATTTAGGACAGAGGGAGTAGTATTTTTTCTAAAGATAGTTTAATATAATATAACTTATATTGATTTAATGGAGAGGGAGGAAACCCCAGAACCTAAGAGCATCTTGAAGAGTTCTCTAAATCCCTTTCTAATCCTTGTTTTTTAGCAAGATAAGAAAAAATCCCTCTCCAACAACTCATAATCCATCATCCTAATCTTTTATTAGAACTTGAGAAAAGTCATCATGTTCCGCATAAAGTTAAGCGCTTTCAAGTTGTGTTATCTTCTCTCCCGTGTGTGTTTGTGGGTCAATCTAAAGGCGGAAGAACATGGAAAGAATAAAGAGTAGGAAATTATTTCTAATGTAAATGTATAAGAAAGAAAGAATATATAAAAGTGATTAGGATAACTTAAAAATAGTACATGATTTTTGACGTTAGATTGTGTGGAGGATTGAAAACTCTTAGAGATAATATTCTTTATTTCTTTCAATATTTTTTGAAGGAGTCATAAAATTTTATGTTTTGAGGAAGAAAATATTGATACCTGGAGATCCTCTAACGCAACGCGATGGAACGCAATCGGGAGGAGCACATGGGCGGATAGGATGATGCTGACTGGGGCTGTGATACTCCTGCCTTGTGCTCGTGGACCTCGAGAGTCCCAATAATAATGCACCGTATCCAATTTCCTCCCATGCGTCTGCATTCTGCACCACATGAACGAAGAGAAAGAGAACCTACGTGCAGGTGTGTCCGTCGGCCTACCTCGAGGCAAACGTATTATTATTAGATTAGACAGATTTATTTGAACTTTTTTTTACAACAGATTTATTTGAACTTTGTTATTAGGCGCGTGTTTAGTTTGGTGAAAGTTAGAAATTTGACTACGGTAACACTTTCGTTTTTATTTGGTAAATAGTGTTCAATCATGGACTAATTAGGTTCAAAATGTTCGTCTCGTAATTTTCAACCAAACTGTGTAATTAGTTTTTTTTCGTCTATATTTAATGCTCCATGCACATATCGCAAAATTCGATGTGATGACCACTGTAGCACTTTTTTAGAATTTGGGGTGGAAACTAAACACGCGCTAGGGCATGCGTGCAGTGGCAGAACCGCAAACGAGACGAGAGTTAGGCCCCGTTTAGATCCAAAAATTTTTGGATTTTGGCTACTGTAGCATTTTTGTTTGTATTTAGCAATTAGTGTCTAATTATGGATTAATTAGGTTCAAAAGTTTCGTCTCGTGATTTCTCACCCAACTGTGCAATTAATTTTTTTTCGTCTACATTTAGTACTCCATGCATGTGTCGCAAGATTCGATGTGACGGATACTGCGCAAAAAATTTTAGAATCTAAACGGGGCCTTACCGTCGTTGCCAGCGGCAGCGGCGGGGCGTCAACTCCGCACGCAATTTTATCAATTATTAGCTGCTGGGCAGCTGCCAACGGCAGGGATGTGTCCGCATCCGTCGCTATCGAGGGATACGATACGATTTTGTCCGGTGCAGGACTCCATCCACTCGAATTTTCTTGAGAAACTGGACCGGCGCCGAAAGAAACCTGGTAGGCCTAGCGCCTCGATGTCCGGCTCTAGACTTATATCTGGATGAAGCTCCGACGCCTACAACTGCTTCGCATCAGACATCCTCCGCGCTAGCATCATATCCTGCGCCACCGAATCGAGTCCAGCCACCCACGACCGATACCGTGTCAGTGACCGTGTCCGACCATCCACGACTCGATCCTTATCCTGGTTGCCCCCCCGGGCGTCAAGCCCGCCACGCTCCTTCCCCCGCCGTGCCCCCGTCCTCCACCGCGCTCTGTCTCGACCACGTCCCTTCCCCGTCCTAACGTCTCATCTCCTCTATAATATTTCATCCGACCGTTACAACATATGCAGTATACTATTCAACCATAAAGAAAGTCGTTTTGGATATCGACACGGTCTAAAAAACAACTTTGACCACTAATTTTTGCTATAAAATATTTATAGAATATAGTTAATATATACTTTTATAAAACTACATTTCGAGATGAATCTACTTACACCCCTTTTAAATTTTCAAACTCAATTCAAAAGAATTTATTTTAGTCAAAGTTTAAAATATTTGACTTAAGACAACCTCAAAACGACTTTCTTTAGGAACATGGAGGGAGTACTTATATAGTCATTGCAACATCTAGATGAAACACATGAAACATGCGTTTAAAATATTTGGAACATACGTCTAAAACATATAAAACATGTGGAACATATACTTGAAACATATATGTGTAGCCATTGCAACATATGCAACATCAAGATGAAACACATTGAACACACAGATGAAACACATGAAACATACTTATGCAGTGCGTGTACATCTGAAATAACTGAAACACTTGAAACATATAATTGCAATATACATGTATAGACATTGCAACATACATATAAAACACTTGAAAACAACTTCTGAAACACACCTAAAACAAAACATAGCGCCACCGGCATCCATGGCCTAACTAGTGGGGACCTGCAGTAGGCAGCAAGCAGCGCTTGGGGGCAGTGGAGAGGGAGGATGGCGGCAGGCAAGCGACTAGCCGTGGTAAAGAACGTCGCGCCGGAGCAGTCGCCGTGGACCACATCGCGTTGCCTCGAAGAACTCGGCGGCAAATGATGAATGGCAGTGGGGAGACAGGAAAGCAGACGGCAGTGCTCGGGTGCGGTGCAGCACACCGTAGCATTGCGGGCGCGGTAGAGCAAGCCGTGGCGATATGAGCGCGGAGAGTTGGTTTGAGAATGGATTGGAAAACAATGGCGATTCAAGAAGAAGGTGAGAGCAGTGATTTTTTTATTTTTATTTCCGTGTGGATGTCAGTGTTGCCTGTTGGACCATTCGGACGTCGAGGCCCACCAACACGTGTCCGGATAAAACGGACGTCTTACCCACAGCATTGCGGGCGCGGTAGAGCAAGCAGTGGCAATCCGATCGCCATCGTGTATGCTGTCTCCGCATCACCAGTACCCATCGGAGCGCGCGGCCTCTCTCAACAAACGGCCACGCCACGCCACCGCGCGTCGTCGTTGGCGCCGATCGATCGCGATCAGGTCCTGTAGGAAAATTATATATCATATTCATGCATGATGGTGGGAGTGCTCGCTGTGCATGCCTGTGTGCGCGTATGGGGGTGCGTTGCACTGGTGGGGAGGGTGGGATCGTGTGGTGTGTGTTGCACCGAAAAAAACACGGTACCGTCACTGTTACTTACCCCTCTATTGATGTTTTTTTTTAATGTTTGGAAGTATTTTAGCTACTAATGTGTAAGGAGAAAGAGAGAGCAAGACATTGACGTGTTAAAAAAAGGACCCAAACCTAATACGACATGTGAATAAAAACCGATGGAATAAATAACACAATGAAGGTACAAGTGAACCAAACGTAGCTTAGTTGGTTGGTTTTCTTGTAGTGAAATTTAATCAACTAGATTTAAGTTCTCGACTTGACATGTGTGCTCGTATTTTTAAGGATTTAACGGTGTTATATATTTTTCAATGATATGATGTGCCTATCAATTGTGGATTAGCCTCAAGATGTGCATAATATTTTTTCCTGTGGTTCTCATAGAGATATAATGTGTGTGTGCACGTGCGTTTATATAGATGGGTGTTTTGAATTTGTTTTCCGAAAGTGTGCTCATGGGCGGAGCCAGCTATTTGGCAAGCTTCGGCAGCTGCCATACCTAGAATATATAGAAAAGATCAAATATATGTAGTACAATATATATAATACGTGCTGGCCTGCTAGGTAAATCTTCACTTAGTGAGGTATGTTAAATGTCAATGCTTTGCTTTTGAATTTCAATTATATTTGCTGAACTCAAAGTCATATATATTTATGTAAGTTCTAGTGAGCCTTTGCATAGTTACATTACACATGTTTGATTTTTATAAATCATGTCACACCTAAAAATTGTTTCTGCCTCCGCCACTGAGTGTGCTCGTACGGTAAGCTGTGTGTGGGTATACACACAATATCCAGTGTAAACAAGGGGGAAAATAAAAAAAAGCACCAGCAGGCAGGGCAGGTCTTCCGAGAACCGGTTGCCTTCATCACTTTTAAATTTGCGGCTCATCTCCTGGACGTCGACGCTGGTCGTACGTCCATCGTGAGGACTGGGGGACGACGCGCACTAGTTAGGTACCTCGCGCCGCACATGGTAACGGTGAAGCTCATGTGGTGATTTTGTTTGCCTATATGCACCCAGTTTTCGACAACACTGTCGGTTCAAAATCATCTGTCCCTAACCACTCCATGTGCAAGTTGTTTGTGTCCAAATGAGATTTTCGTCCTAGCCATTTTATGTTCATCTAATTTTGAAATGAGTATTTGGGACCCTAAACGAATTCAAATGAAAAAGTTGTCAATTATAAAGTTTTATAACTTTTCGAGATCTAGAACTTTCATTTTGGTAATTTCTCCATCCGAGGTGGTTTACAAAATTTGAATTTTAAAACTTCAAACGTAGTTTTCCATGACAAGATGATTTCAAATCAAAAAGTTATCAACTACAAGTTTCATAACCTTTTGAGATCTACAACTTTCGTTTTTGCTGTTTATCCATTTGAGGTTATTTAAAAAATTTAAATTTCAAATTTTTGAAAATTCAAACGTAGTTTTCCTTGATAAGATGATTTCAAATCAAAAAGTTGTCAACTACAAAGTTTCATGACTTTTTGGGATCTACAACTTTTATTTTGGTAGATTCTCCATCCGAGATCGTTTACAAAATTTGAATTTTAAATTTTATAAATTCAAACGTAGTTTTCCTTGACAAGATGATTTCAAATCAAAAAGTTGTCAACTACAGAGTTTCATAACTTTCTGAGATCTACAACTTTTATTTTGGTCATTTGATCATTTTTTTCATCCGATATAGTGGTAGTAACATTATTTACAAATATAAAATATCCCTCTTATAGTTTATGAAACTACAAGAGAGGTATGTAAATTTTGTGAACAATGTCACTACCACTTTATCGGATGAAAAATGATCAAAATAAAAGTTGTAGATTTTGATAAGTTCTACAACTTCTATGTTCATGACTTTTTCAGCTGAAATCATTTAGTGTTCCAAAATAACGTTTGAAGTTACCATTTTTTAAAATTTAAAATTCAAATAGATAAAACACAGTCACATGAAAATATGGATAAAATAATAGCTGTAAGAACATAATAAATTGATAGAATATAATTTTAGAATTTTTTAGGAAAAAATCATCAAATTTGAAGTTAGTACGAGGGAGAAAGACTAATTACAAGTTTTAGCCAGAGGTTAAAAAGAGAAATCAGAGTTCTTCGATAATTTTAAAATTGAATTTTAAACAGCATTTTGAACTAGTAAATGATTTCAAATGAAAAGTTGTTAACTACAAAGTTGCATAACTTTTCGAGATCTACAATTTTTGTTTTGGCCGTTTGTCCATCCGAGGTCGTTTGAAAAATTCAAATTTTTAATTTGAGAAATCAAACGTAATTTTCGTTAGATAGATGATTTCAAATGAAAATATTTGGACATTCAAACGATCTTAAATTAAAAAAGTTTAAACTACAAAGTTGTAGATCACGTCGAGTACTACAACTTTGATATAAAGTTCGTCTTAATCGGACATCATATGAGAAACTTATGAAGTTTTCTTGCAGTATATCACTGTCGGTTAAGCCACGAACCGACAGTGATAGTATCAGTGTCGGTTCTTGGCTAAAACCAGTAGTGATGACCCAATATCACTATCGGTTCTTGGCTAAAACCGACAGTGATATAAGCTGATATTGAAGACCCGAATATCAGTGTCGGTTGATCCTATTACTGTCGGTTTTAGCTAAAAACCGACAGTGATGGACTATCACTATCAATTTCTTAAAATCCAACAGTGATGAGGCCAGCAGTGATGTCTAATTCTGTAGTAGTGATGTATAAGCTTTATATATATATATATATATATATATATATATATATATATATATATATATATATATATATATTCCGGTGGTTCTCATATAGAGATATAATATGTATGCGTGTGTGTTTATATCAGTGGGTATGTGTATCGGTAAGGAAGTGAGCCTAGCCTAACTAGTTAGGTGGGAGGTGCGGTCATAATCCAACCATCTAGGTTCAAGTCCTCTCATAAACTACATTTGTATGTCTATTTTTCTTCTTAATAAATAATAAATAAAATGATTAATGAAAAATATCTAGTTCCTTTTAGGTTGGATATTGATTTTTTTTGTTGGATGCCTATTTTTTCTTAATAATGATTAATGAAAAAACATCTAGTTTGTCTTAGGTTGGATATCATTTTTTTGGTCTGTGTATCGGTTCAATTTGTTTTTCGAAAGTGTGCTTGTATGGTAAGATGTGTGTGGGTACTATATATAATACATACACAATGTCCAGTGTAAACAGGGGGGGATTGAAAAATAAGAATAGACCGGCAGACAAGGCAGGGCCTTCCAAGAATCGGTGTTGCCTTCATCGTCACTTTATTAATTTGCGGCTCATCACCTGGACGTCGACGGGGTACATTATTGACAAAGTGCTGCTAGCTAGATTGCTACGTGAACGACGTAATATAGTGATCCTGTGACTGTCACTTTTTATATTTGTTTACCGCGCGCTATATGCTGTGTGTATATAGATAATTCTGGTCGTACGTTGATGCTTATCTTGTCATCGTCCATCGTGGCGTGGCCACGACGCGCACTAGTAGCTAGGTACCGCGCTCGCGGCGCACATGGTCACGTGCTGTGTAACAAGAGCTCGCATGATTGCATGTCGCTTTCAGGTCTTTGGGGCCTTTCGGCGCTAGCTCTGGATGCATGCATGCTCCATTGCAACGAAAGACCGGCACGCCGCAGGATTCCAGTCTGGGGTCCACGACTGACCGACCCACCGTGCATCGGTGCATACGACATACGTGTCCCATGCATGTTGGCATGTTGCATGGTGCCCGGCCGGGCCGGGGTTCGGGATCGACCGAGTAGCTTGTAGCTAGCTAGTCCGCAATCCGCATAGTGCATGCATAGGCCGACCTGCGTGTTCAGCGTACGTACGTACGTCCTCGTGCCGACCGGGATCATGCGCACTGCACGTACGTCATCCATCGGTCAGCAGTGGTTCCGCACATGCATGCATGTGCGGTGTGGGGAAAAACGACGGTCGTCCGTCGCTGTTTGTTCATATGCACGTCACGTCTGCCTAGTTTGCCATTGCCGTGCCCTCTCCTCGTTTTCATGCAATGCATGCATGCAAGCGATTATATTCAAACTACTACTATGATCGATAGGCAGCAGGCAGCGTGTTTAATTTGGAGACAAAAATTCAATTCGTGGCGTCGTTATTTTCTGGAAGCCCAATTTCTTTTCTGGAAGCCCTCTCGTCGCTCGTTTCCAGAAGCTGCAACGCCGCGCCGCCGCCGCCGGCGATTGGCCTGCGCCAAACTTTGCTTTGGACAGTCAAGGTCTCAAGTAGTACTATATACCATCTCGATCTGGCTGCATGCATGCATGTAGTGACGTCGTCTCCGGTCGACAAGTAGTAGTATGGGCATGTTTAGTCCCCTCCAAAACGCTAAATTTTTCAAGATTTTCCGTCACATTAAATTTTTGACGCATGCACGAAGCATTAAATATAAATAAAAATTAAACTAATTATACAGTTTAGACGAAATCCACGAGACGAATCTTTTAAGCCTAATTAGACTATAATTGGACACTAATTGCCAAATAACAACGAAAATGCTACAGTATCGTTTTGTCAAAATTTTCGACAACTAAACTGGGCCTATATACCATCTCCAGATGCATATATATGGCTTCTGATCCGTGTGCCGAGGTCACACGTCCCAGTCTCCCAGAGCTGCAACTAACCTGACGACAGCGGGCGAGGCAAGGCAATCAACCAGTCGTCCTTAGCAAACCAAAGCTGATCGTGGAGCCTGTGTCCTCGGAAGTGTGTTGTTTTTCAAGCTAAGAGTTTCTTTGCCCGGACTATCCAGCATGCCTCCAAGATCCCTCCGACTCTACTTTTGACCATCCAAATTTGTTGGTTCCCCAAATACTCCCTTCCACTGCTTATTTCTATTGGTCCAACCTATATTCTAGTCCGGTGGTTTTCCACCTGCACACCTAACTCCCACACGCCGCTGCCCTCCCTCCCATCCACCACAGGATGCTTCGTCGATGTGGACCTTCCCTCGGCGGGATCCGGAACCCCGCCGCATCTTCTCCATCTTCGATGCCCGATCGCCGCTTAGCACCGCCGCCCCATCCTCCTATGTGTGTCGCGGCGTGGGTAGACCTCTCGGCATGATGCCCTCGTGAGATGACCGTGTTTGTCAATGGCGATGAGGGTACGAAAGAGGATAACATACAGATCCCACGTGTCATTCTCTCTGCTGGAATGAATTTGAGAGCCTTGTTTTATGTACTCTTGCTGAAGATAGCAGTGGAAAACAGAGCCCCTAAAAGTAGGTGGCTACCTAAATAGAAAAGTAGGAGGGGTCTATTTTAGGTAGTAGTCTTTGGATATGCTATAAGGTAAACAAATGCACGACGTCAGAGGAACACAAATAGATGTGCGCCATCAGTCTTAGTGGGAGTTTCATAAACATTTCATATGCATTTAATATGCTTTGCCACATAAATATTTTTATAATGTTTCAAGAACAGAGAGAAGATGTGAGTTTCATGTAGATGAAACTTTCTTGGTTTGGTTTCCACCTGTAGGCGAGTCACATGATCAAATGTTTATGAAATAAAAGAATGAATCTATACATTATGAAGAGTGATTGTTTCATCCATATTTTATTGTATTCTATGAAATTATCCACTGAGGAAGGCCTTACGGTGGATAAGCACTCGCACTGCCCTTGTACAATTTGTTAATCTCTGGATGCAGTAGCAACAATTGTACAACTCCACGAAAATGACCGACGATAGCGGAGTAAAAAATGTGAATTTTATTTGTTAAGGAAGCCAATGGTAGAAATTGTAGTAAAATGTGGTTGAATTTAAAAGTTTTTAATGAAAATACATTAACTTAGGGGGTTTGGCCCCCTTCTTCCCTCTACCACTAGTGATAGACACCATCTAATTTTATGAGTTTTACAGAGCCGTAAGTACAATGCTTATAGAGTTAAATGCATGAGCGGCCTCTGAACTTGCCAAAGGTTGTCATTTATATCCACAAACTTCAAAAATGCATTTCTAAGTCCTTAAACTTGTTAAGTGGTGCACCATTTTATAGGTTTGGGGATGTGCGATGCACTATTTAACAAGTTTAGGGACCCAAAAATATGTTTTCAAAGTTCGTGAACCTAAGTGACATCTCTTGACAAGTTTAGAGGTCGCTAATGTGTTTAACTCATGGTCATATGTCCAAGGGGTAGTTCATGGGTTCCTCTTCCCGGACAGCAATTGGGATCAATACTGCAAAGGCAATAGTGGAGAAAAAGTGACTGCATTCCAGTGGAGAAGATGGGGTTGAAGAAGAATGGGGCAAGAAGAACATACTCCCTCCATCCCTAAAAGAGTATCGCTATGGGATTCGTGCCGGTTAATCTTTCTTAAATTTGACTAGGTTTATAAAAAATATTAACAATATTTGTATCTCTAAATAAGTTTATTACAGAAATATATTTCAATGATTTATATAATGATACTAATTATGCACCATAAATATTAATATTCTCTTATATATATTTGGTCAAACTTGAAAGTGTTTGACTTTTCGGGAAACGAGAACGACAGAGAGGGTGCAGGAGAGAAGCTGGGGTAGAAAGAGGGTGTTGGGATAAATTGAAAAGCCTATGGCATCACCGTCCTACTGGGCTGGGCCCCTGGGCCGCTCAATCCAACCACCTACTGTCTGGTATCGATGCTAGAATCTCAAAAAAAAAAAAAAAAAAAAAAGACAACACATAGAAAAGGAGGGTCAGCGGAGAGGAAGACCACAGTGATGGATTGATCCCTACAGCTTCATGAGCTTCTGCTCTACAGCCAACATGGATCGCACATTCTAGGAAGGAGTAGTTGTTAATTGCTGAGACCTGCCTAGGGCACCGCAACGATGAAAGTGGTTCCAGATAAGCGGATAATGCCGCTGCAACTTTTCCACCGGATAACAAAGGTTACCTAGAGTGACAAATCAGACACAGACAGCAACAAAAATCTCAACCAGTGGACTACTAATAGCATGTCATGTAGTATGCATATACTCACATCAGTCCAGGTTTTGCTAGGTTGGAGATGGACGCTATCATATCATAGATTATGTAGATACAATTGATGCAGCCAGCGGCTGTCATATTCTTGGGTAAAGCCTTGCACCAACTGCTGCTTTTCTGTCAGTTCTGGTTCTGCACAAGTGCGGCTACAAATTTCACAAAGCAACACCGATTTCTCACTTGAAAAGTTTCTCTCTCTCTCTTTTTGTGACTCCGCTTGAAAAGTTTCAAGAACAAGAAGAAAACCAACAAAATTTGCTACTGGAAGAAACATGCATGACGCACACAATAGGAAACAACTACAGGACAGCTCAAACAGTAGCTTTGGTGTGTCGTGGGCTCATGGCAGAAAGGCCTTTTTGGTCCGATTGGTTGCCCATGTGAGACTCAGACGTCAGACGCTGAGGTCCTCTGACTGGTGGGAGGACCACACGTCGTCGGCGTCTTGGGCCGAGGAGAAGAAGTCCATGCAGAGCTCGCCGTAGAAGCGGCCCACCAGGCGCACGAACGCCGGGCACCTCAGCTTCTCCCAGCAGCAGAGCAGCTCCTCCACGTCCGTCAGGTCCATCACCTTCCGCTCCTCCACCAGCTTCTCCATCAGGTGCCTCTCGAAGCTCCTGCACGCTGCCTCCACGTTGCCGCCGACGTCGCCCTGCCTGACGACGATGGCTTTCGCCTCGTCACCTGCCGCCGCCACACTCACCTTGGACGCCACCGCCGTCGTCAGCTGCTGCGGCGGCGGCGGCGAGCGCGGGGCCTCGCCGCCGACCCGGGCCTGCAGCGCGAGCACCCGCTCGACCGTCGTCGACGCGGCGCGGCGCCCGTCGTCCTGCACGGACGGAGGCGGTGCGCGCGCCCCGCTGCTGACGGTGTCGTCAGGGGAGTCCGTCGGCGGGCGGGCGTCGGCCTCGGAGAGCATGGACATGAGCGGCCAGAACACCGCGCGGACGGAGCTGAAGCTCCCGGGGCGCCGGGGCCGCCTGCGGGTGCCGCCCACCTTCATCTTGCCGAGCGCGCGGCGGAGCAGCTGCGCGGGGCGCCGGCTCTTGAAGAGCCCCCCCGGCGGCCCTGGCAGGCAGTGGCCGTTGCATGGCTTGCACTCTACGCAGCACAACGGCATTGCAATTGATCGATCGAGCGCAATGATTTCAGCTGGTGTGTGCGCGCGAGATCCGGCGGGGCGACGATCGTTGGATGCGATTCAGAGGCTGGATTGTAGTGGTTATTGCACGATGATTATATATGATGGTGAATTGATGCCCGGATGGGTGGAGGTGGCGTTCACGTAGGTTGGCAGAGTGAGTGGTGGGGAGACACGAAGACGATGGAAGTACAGGTGGACAGGGGATCTTGCAATTGCTTTTGCTAGCTATGGATGAGATGGATGTTCTCCATTTCATTTCCATTCTGGTGCTGCGTGCAACTCTGTCGATACACTGGCATGACAACGAATTCAGACAGTGTGATTCTGATTCAGTGATGCAGACTCACATTGATCAGTCCGGTTGCTCCATATGGAAATTTGAACATTTGGAGTGATAAACGCCGGCGGGACTTTGGCCCCGTTCGCTTCGCTGAAAAACAAGCCGAAACACTGTTCCGTTGTTGTGAGAGAAAAACACTGTTCCGACTGAAAAAACAAGCTGAAAAGTACGGATTATAAGACAAGTGAATAGGGCCTAAACGGATCGTGGCCAATAATTGAGTAGAATAAGACGACTGCGTCAATCAAATTAACAAATGGCAGCCCCTCTTGCAGTCTTGCAGGAGAAAGAGGCATCCATGTTGCACGAAATTAGCTGGCTGTGTGTTGCATAATTCATTAGGGTAGGACGTGACGTGAGGATTTAAATTCCACACCTGTCGAAACATGTATGTACTACTATAAATCCGTGGACACCATCAAATCTTGTTTGTACAGAAATTCAAAGATGTAACCTGTTCAGTCTATTAAGTAACCAAATCATGGCAAAAACAAATCAAGCAGCTGACCTTTCGGCCACCCGGGAGGCGGTTGGGTCCGTTCCTAATTCAGACGTTCTCCGGCAACATAGCGTTCAGGGCTCCATCGGACGGGGCCCATGAATCCCGCCCGTTGCCCTGTCAGTTCCAATTCAGCCCCGCAGCTCGTGGGCCGGAGCAAAAAAGATTGGGTTTTGTTGTTTTGTATTGATCCATTAATTATTTTTTCGGTATCATATTTCTTCTCGCTCGGTATCCCTCCTTTTTAAATTTAGGCTTGTTTGGCATGACTCTGGCTTCGGCTTCGACAACAGCTTATGTAGAAGAGTTGTACCAAATACTTTAGGAGGAGAAGCCGTTTTCTGGTGAATAGTAGGAGCTAGAGCCATTTTGGGATGAAAAGGCGAAGCCACAAAAAAGTGGCTCATCATCAAGTACTCTGGCTCCTCTGAAAGAGCCAATACCAAACGGGCCCTCAGTCACAACATCCAGATTTTTGCAACGTGGATTAGCAGGTAGTGGCAACTACTTGACACCACGAGAAAAACTTGGTTGTCCTCCCTTTGCTTCCATGAGCTTTTCATTTGTTGCCGTATATTTTGTTCTATGCCTTAATCATGGTGTGAAGTTTTATAGTAGATTTTCTTACCATGTTTTTCTTTCTTGGAAATCTTTTAAGGACATGCTTAGTGTGATGCCCTACGGGCTTGATATAGTGTGTTTTTGTAGAAGTACTAGGGCTTTTTCTTTGGAGTAAAATGCACTGTAGGTCCTCAAACTATTGGCTCCTTCCTATCTACGTCCTCAAACTATTAAACCAACTATCTAGGTCCCTGATCTATTTCCGTGGCACACGCAGTGTCCAGATGCAGCCACGTCAGCCACATAATCCGACGTGGCCGTGCCAGAGTGGCAGATGAAGGGCAAGGTCATGCCAATTTAGCAGAAAAACCCCCTGAAAGGTCCTAATGGCTAGAGGGGGTGAATAGCCTAATAAAATTCTACAACAACACTTAACAAAATGTGATAGACAATTTTGCGGCGAAGCGAGTGTTGCGCTAGCCTACGAAAATGCAAGCCACCTACCACAATTCTATTTCGAATAGTGTATGTCCACACAATAGCTATGACACTTAGCTAAATTAGTGTGCTCTCAAAGACTAACTAAAGAGCAACACTAATCAAACAAACAAGCTCTCATAACTAGCTACACTAAAGAGCTTGATAACTAGTTTGCGGTAATGTAAGAGTGAGCAAGAGAGTTATACCGCCGTGTAGTGATAGGAACCAATCAATCACAATAATGAATACCAATGTAGACCAATCACCTCGGAATCAAATAATGAACACAATGATTTTTACCGAGGTTCACTTGCTTGCCGGCAAGCTAGTCCTTGTTGTGGCGATTCACTCACTTGGAGGTTCACGTGCTGATTGGCATCACTCGCCAAACCCTCAATAGGGTGCCGCACAACCAACACAAGATGAGGATCACACAAGCCACAAGCAATTTACTAGAGTACCTTTTAGCGCTCCGCCGGGGAAAGGTCAAGAACCCCTCACAATCACCACGATCGGAGTCGGAGACAATCACCTCCTCCACTCAACGATCCTTGCTGCTCCAAGCCGTCTAGGTGGCGGCAACCACCAAGAGTAACAAGCGAAATCCATAATCGAAACACAATCACCAAGTGCCTCTAGATGCAATCACTCAAGCAATGCACTTGGATTCACTCCCAATCTCACTATGATGATGAATCAATGATGTAGATGAGTGGGAGGGCTTTGGCTAAGCTCACAAGTATGCTATGTCAGTAGAAATGGCCAAAGATGTGAGCCACAGCCGGCCATGGGGCTTAAATAAAAGCCCCCACGAAATAGAGTCGTTGTACCCCTTCACTGGGTACTCTGCGCTCTGACCGGACGCTCCGGTCCACTTGACGGACCACAGACACGTCATTCCGGTCCACTGATTTTTGCCATGTGTCATTCCGAGTTAAAACTGAACCGTCAGATCTTAACGGCTAAGTATTGACCGGACGCTCGATCAAACCGACCGGACGCTGGAGCCACAGCGTCCGGTCGAAAGTAAAGATGAGGGTCCAAATCCATTTTTTTCGACGACGCGGACGCGTCCGTCCACCTCGATCGGACTCGGCCAACACCAGTCCGGTGGTATACCTAGCCATCGCATCACCGCCGAAAGTCGACCGACCGAGCAAGAGCGATCGTGTCCGGTGCAAATCGAATCCACCGTCCGGTGCTTTCCGGACCAGCGTCCGATCGAAGATTAAAAGACATCTTGGCGATCAACTTTTTTCACACTAACTTCTTCACCTTGCTCAATGTGCCAACCACAAGAATTTGCATCCGCGCAATAGAAAATAGGCATTCCATTTTCCCGAAAGCGCCGAATCCGGTGTGGTTGGCACATTAGAGCAAGGGTGAAGAAGTTAGAAGTGAAAACAAGTTGATCGCGAAGATGCTGGCTTCGGTCTTCTGACCGGACGCTAGGTCTCCGCCTCGTAAGCTCGGCGGGAGGGAGAGAGGGACCCAAACCCATCTCAACCCTGCAAACACCATCTCCTTTTATAAATGTGCCAACACCACCAAGTGTATCACCTTGTGCACAAGTGTTAGCATATTTTCACAAACATTTTCAAGGGTGTTAGCACTCCACTAGATCCTAAATGCATATGCAATGAGTTAGAGCATCTAGTGGCACTTTGATAACCGTATTTCGATACGAGTTTCACCCCTCTTAATAGTACGGCTATCAATCCTAAATGTGATCACACTCTCTAAGTGTCTTGATCACTAAAACAAAATAGCTCTTACAAATTATACCTTTGCCTTAAGCTTTTTGTTTTTCTCTTTTTTCTTTCCAAGTCGAAGCACTTGATCATCACCATGTCATCATCTTTATCATGCTATGATCTTCATTTGCTTCACCACTTGGAGTGTGCTACCTATCTCATGATCACTTGATAAACTAGGTTAGCACTTAGGGTTTCATCAATTCACCAAAACCAAACTAGAGCTTTCACCCCCGCCAATGTTCTGTTCATTAGTTGGTACTCCGGCCTTCTCTTCCCCAATTTTCTTCAGGCTGCTCGTCGCCTGCCGCTTGCTGCTCGCCGCCCACGGCCGCCATCTCCGGTCTGGCCGCCCACGCCCGCATTCTTCGGTCCGCAGCACCTCCACGCAGTCTGCGATGTCGCTCGGCAGCTCGTCATCCGCGCAGAGGGTTGGGCCCCTGAGATTGGGCGCACGCACTGGGCTGTCCCTTGTGCCGTGCCCTAAATGCGGCAAGGAGATCCTTGAGCTCACTTCGGGTCCAGGATCTAAGGTCCCGGGGTCATCTTCTTCAAGTGTCGACTCCATGAGAGAGATGCAAGTGCTGACCTCTTCAATTGTTCCCTCCCTGTTCAACAACGATGATACTCTTGTTGTAGTCTTACTGTACAAATTGTAGGACTCTACAACTTGCCATTGGTATTTGTTTGTCGACAAGTATGAGAAGCTGCTGATTGCCAAGGGATTGGTGGAGAAGAGAGGGACTGCTGACGCCGGCATTAGGCAGGAGGATTCCATGAATGAAGTTGAGCAGATCAAGATTGCAATTGGACACTTAGAGGGAGTAGTGGAAGCAAACAAGACTGAATTGACACCTTTGCTTGCTGATGTAGTGTCTCTGAAGAATGGAAGTGATAGAGTAGCTGAAAAGCTACAGAAGTTGGTAGACCTAGGAAAAATTATAGCAGTGTGCCTTGTAGTTGCTGCTGTTTTTCTTGTTCTGGGTGTAATAACCATGTTTTCATGTAGAAGTGGCAGCTTAGTACCTCTACTGAACCATGTGTTCAAGTATGTTTCAGTTTACAAGCTGTAATAACCATGTTCATGTTCAACGAATGGAATATGAGTTTGTATCAATGCAAGTATGTTTCAGTTAGCTTTTATGCAATTCTCTTGCACCAAATGACAGAAGTTGATAACATGGTGACATAGACCAGATCACTGGAATTTCATTACCAATTCAGTCACTGCAGTTACATATCATAGCTTAGGCCATTAGTTCTTTGACCATCAGTCACTGTAGTTACATACCATAGTTTAGGCCATTCCTTCTACCACCCTACTGTTTGTATTGTAAATGATCTATATATCTATGATCACTGCACAAAAGGCAAGCTTAGCTGCTTGACAAAAGGCAGCCATTGTTGATGTACAAAAGAAACAGTAGCTGCTACACAAAAGTAAGACACCACACTATCTTCACTTCTCTCCATTTGTCCCTTTCTTGGACTTGGATTTGGCCTTGGCTGCCTTCTTCTTCTCTGCAGGTACCCTGCTGGCCCTCACAATCTTGGATGCTGTTGTAAGTGGCATGTGTCTTGCTGGTGGGAGATTGGAGCTGATGTAGGCACAATCTGGAATAGGTTGCCTCACTGCAGTTTGCCTCACAGCTTGGGCAGCCTGCAACAATGGGATCCAATTATTAGTCTTACAAAGGAGGAAAAAAATAGTGCTAGGAGCTGGGAAGAAGGTGTTGCCTCATCTTGCAGTTGTGACACCATTAGGTTCTCCAAAGTTGACATAAGTGGTTGTGTTACACTTTCTTGCAGGTTCATCTCCTAAAGAAAGTTACAAATGAGTTTCATATAATGTCATCCAATTAAGCATTTGATTGGTTTTGCACAAACCTAGACAGTGGCAGGTTGTTGGCTGGAATGTTGATCTGGCACAGATGGACTAGCTTTCTTCCTTGATTTTTTCACTGCTGGTTCTCCTACTTTCTTTCTCTCACAGGTTGCTGAGTTGTGCCCAGGTTCTCCACAGTGACTACAATGCATGGTTACTCCATGTTTGGTTAGTCTTGGCCCATTTGGTCCACCAACTTCATGTGCTGCTTTCCTTCTAGCTTTAGGTGGCCTTCCAACCCTTTTTTCATACACAGGTGGTTGAACTTGTGGGCCACCAACCTTTTCCCAAGTGGACTTGTCATTGCATGGGTGAATGTAGCATCCATATGCCTTCTTAAAAGCTTCAGTAGAGTAACACCAGGGCAGCACTGACTCCTCAGGTATCCTCTCATGCCTCAGGCAAGAAATTGCATGACTGCAGGGTATACCTGTCAAGCTCCACCTCTTGCAATCGCAATGCCTTCCTCCAATGTCTACATTAAATTGCCACTCCCTATCATGAACCTCAAATACACCACTCCCACTTGGTATTACATAGCATGTGTTGGCCATCTCTGCATGTCTTGCTAATTTCTTCCCGATCTTTGGACGATCAAAGATCCCTCCCCATTTCTCTTGCACTTCTTTTTGTTTGTTGTAGTGCCTGGCCATGAGCTATCCCTTGATCCTTTGCAGCATGCTTAAGATAGGAAGTTCTCTAGCTTCTAAAATGTACCTATTAAACACTTCACATGTATTGTTCAGCAAAATATCACATTTTGGGTACTCACTAAAAATGCCCTAACCCAAGTGTTTAGGGCCATTTTCTCTAACCAAGCATGGGCATCTTTGTTGAGTAGTTTCATTTTGTCCATCTCTTGATTCCATCTTGGCACTATACTTGCCCTTGCACAAGCCCCAAAGTCGATTCTTCAGTTTTTCCCCTTTGAACCGCCCTAGAAGTTGGAGTAGAGGTGCCTAACACAAAACCTATGTTCGTCGTCGTGAAAGGTTTGTTTGAACAACAGGATTAAACATTTCAGTTTATCTATCATAATGGTCCAAGGTGTAGTATTTTCTATTCCTAGATCTTCTTTCAAGTGCTCTAGGAACCACTTCCAAGAAGCAAGACACTCCACCTCAACCACTGCCATTGCAACATGAAATATACAATCATTAGGATCTATTCCTACAGCAGTTAGCAACTGACCCCCAAATTTAGTCTTGATGTGGCAACCATCAAGACATATAACAAGTCTGCATCCACTTAAAAATCCCCTCTTGCATGCATCAAATGAGAAATACAATGAACTGAAACAACCATCAAGTAATTTCAAATACAAAGTGCTTTCTGAATTTGTCTTCCTAAGTTCCTGCCCATAGTCCCACAACTCAGTGTACTGCTTGCACTTCATCTCCATATATCAAGTTTCAAGCCAGTCTTCTAGCTCTAGATAATTTGTTCATGGATGGGGTCAAATTTAACTCCAGCTGCACTGTCTTTGCAAAATTTGACAAACTCATCTTCTCATCAGCTCTGAACCTCTCTACATATTTGGGGGCAAGCCATTTTGCAGCACACCTTTTCAATACCCATTTTTTCTGACATGTGTGAGTCCCAACATAAGTCTTGATGACAAAACAGTCCACCCTTTTGTCTTCTGAAGCATACAAGTACCATGGACATTCTTCATCACAATGAGCTTTGATTCTAGTCCTATCATTCTTGGGCATCTTTATCTCCACTCTATTCTTGATACTATATTCAAGTAATTGCCTTTCTAAGCATCTCTCTTTGAATCAAACTTCATGCCAACTTTGAAAATTGGGTTCTGCAAATCTTCAGGTCTGAAACTTCTCATGTTCTGCCCAGCCCTACCCTCTTCACCAGATTCTGGTAGCTCTAATTCTTCTTCATCAGAGTCCAACTCATCCCATTCTTTGCCCTCTTGGTTCATTGTCTCATCACCAAATCTTTTCTTCCCGCTCGACCATTATCCCTTTGCAAAGACCCCTCATCAACCACACCTTCATCAACATCATCACAAAAAGGTCATCATCATCATCTCGAATCGCATAGTCACCATCAACAAAATCAACATCTCGAATCGCATTCACTCGTCATCACCATCAAGACATTCTCATCCCTAGCGGGGAGTGCACCTTGGGTAAGGTTGCAATTGGGTTGTACACAATGTCCTCCCAGTTGTTGCCATCAATAGTATTGTAATGGTCCATATAAAGCACATAATTCTTGACCTTAAATGCAACTTGCTTCATTATCTGTGCTTCTTTATCTGATGCAATCAAACGCAAACGGGTTGACAAGTCCTGCTCAGGCAACAACCACCACACTGGAACACCCAGATCATAACCTAGCACCACTGATATCTCATCTACTGCATTAAAAGACCAGTACTGCACTTTGATATTGTCGAACCAATCGACCTTGCCATCGAGGTACACTCGATCAACACCAGACCCATAGAAAAATCCATTATGATGCACTTCCACAGAAAACTCTTCATCGTCAGGCCCTAAAGAACGAAAAACAACCCTAAAATTAAGCACCGAATCGGAGCATATCAAGCAAGCCTACCAGACCAACTACTACGCCTCCAAATTGATCTGGCACAGATAGCATTGAGTATAGGATACAGCTCTAGGGCACTTACCATAGGTTGGAGCCAGCTCCCTTTCAATCGTCGACGCCACGCCATGGTGCCGCCACACGCGCAATTTGCGGGTCGGGCAAAGACCCACCATGGAGCTCGTTGACACCGACGTTGGTGTGGCCGCGACTTCGCCGCAGCCCCGGCCCGCCCTCGTGATCTCTCTCTGCCCGCGAGTTCGCCGCCGCCCCGGCCCGCCCTTGCCTTCTCTCGGCTGACAGAGATTGGGGGAGAGGGTGGCTGCAGTTGAAAGTAAGGAAGACAACGTTCGGGGGGGTGTTGATAAAATGCGATGACCTCGCCCTTCATCTGCCACTCTGGCACGGCCACGTCGGATTATGTGGCTGACGTGGCTGCATCTGGACCGTGCGTGTGCCGCGGAAATAGATCAGAGACCTAGATAGTTGATTTAATAGTTTGAGGACGTAGATGAGAAGGAGCCAATAGTTTGAGGACCTACAGTGCATTTTACTCTTTTCTTTGTTTGGAGAGTGCGTGCGAGCCTTTGGGCCGAAGTGCAGTGGAGGAGCCGAAGTTAAATTTCCATTTTATTAGGGCCGAAACATTCATGGAGAGCGCGTGCGAGCCTTTGGGCCGAAGTGAAAGTAAAGTAGGATCTCCCTTCCACGGGCCCAGGCTGAGTAGCAACCCATCCTTTCCTGTGGTGGCCTGGTGGGCTTGTGTGCATAGGCTGGCTGCTGGCAGCGTGTGATAGTCGCCGACGAACTCATTGTGCGGCCATGCATGACTGTTGACTGGAGCGGCAGGGTCAGCCGGTCAACTCGCTATTACTGCCCTGTCCCTCTCTGTCAGTATCGATCGCCTTCATCTCCCTGTCGATCGGTAGATGGATGATGTACAAGTAGCAGTGCCAGAGGCAAGAATTCCCCGATGTACTCCTGCCGTAGTAGGATAGGAGGTTTGTAGTAGAAGTGTCCGAAACAGAGCAGCAAAAAACCGTCCAAGATCAGAGCCATGTAGCAGGCTACCAGAGAGAGAGCAGGTGGATGATAAATGAGAAACCGTGGTGCGTCGGTCCAAGCAAAAGATTGAACGGTCACCACCCAGAAGAGAAGCAACTCGCCATCAGATGACGGTGGTAGTCTGTTGGGCACGGACGACGACGAGACAAGCAGTAGTCCAGTCCAGTACGTGCGCCTGCCCAACCGCTTTTCGTTGCTAGTCCCGGCGCTAACCAAATCCGCGCGCTCGTCCAAAGCTAAGCTAGCGCTGCCTGGCCCGATGGATCCCGGCACGGACAACGGAAACAAAGGCCGTTTCGCGCGCGGCCACCCACCGGCCACCGACGGACCGGACGATCGATCCGCCACGGCCGAATCATGCGTGCCGCGCTTCTCAGTCTCAGCTCGCGTACGGTAACAGGCCCGCCCTCGATGGATGCGGTGATCGATGAAAACGAAATAAACCGAAAGGGCAGCGGCAGGTTCAAAGTGCCGTGCCCACGCATCCGGCGCCGCTCCCTCCGGGCTCGGCTCGAGCGCGCGACGCCGCCCGGTCCCGGGGTGTGGGCGGAAACGGAAATGAATGATGTCCTCTCCTCTCTTCCCGGGCGGCGCGCGAGAATATGATTCGCGCATGTGGCAAGCCAGGGGCCGGCGTTGCGATCCACTCACCGATCCGGCCGGCGCGGCAGGCACAGCCGCACCCAACAGCGCTGTCCACTCAAACACGCCACCGTACCGTGCTACTACTGGATATGGTATGCCGGATCAAACGGATACGTGCAGTGCGGTGCGTGCACACGTGTGGTCCGCACGAGACGGACACCGCCGGTGTGCAGTGGTAATATGGGCTCGTGGCTCCGGCCAACCGACCGTGACAAGAGGCGAGTACAGTGCCCGTCTTGACTGCCGCTGATCCTACACGCACTGTGCTTTGACTCTTCTATAGCACAGTCTGCACGCGCGTGCGTCACCGCAAAGATGGACGACGATCGACGCTTTGCGCCTCTTCGCTTCTCTTATAATTCGTTTTTTTCAACTTTGCTTTTTCAACCGTAAACGGTGTTTTTCTCTCTCACAAAATTAAATTTTAACAATATTTCGATTTGTTTTTTCAGCGAAGCGAACGGAGCCTTTTTGTTCCTGTTTCTGTTTTTGTTTCTACAGGTTGTACTAGTACTAGCGTTGGTGTTCCGGCAACCACTGGCAGGAATGATCCCGTCCGTCAGCCTGGCCGTCCGGCACAGAATCATTAGTTAGCGCACGCGATGATGCCTTGCCTGCTCCAGAAAACGCTGAGCCAGCCCCCAGCCCCCAGCCCCCAGCCCGGCCAGCCGGGACGCGAACCGAATCATTCGCAATCAGCTCGCCGTCGCTCTCGCCGATTGAAAACGCAGCACAGCAGGTCCCGGAGATGGTTGCATCGGCTGGGGTCGGGTCCAATCCAATCACAGGCAGCAGCCTCAGCGAAAAGACTACTGGATGCTGCTCCAGTTCCACTTCGCCGTGGAAGGGAGCTGAGCTGCCGACGCCGGCCTGCGGGCTGCAGCTGCAGTAAAAAACTGGAAACATTTAATACTCTGAATCTCTGCTCATACACGACGTATGATCTCTACAGTGCTGCTAATCCCTGCAGTGGAAGCGCCGACGACTGTGCAACTGTTGCACAAGTGCAAGTTCCCAGCGACAGGAGAATCGACACAACAGTTCACTGCACCCCGCTTCTCTTGTTTGTACCGTACTATCTTCATTCATCACTAGACCGACGCCGACCAGTAGCGCACTCAGGTTATCAGGGGGTGTTTTGACGCACGAAGTAAAGTTTCAGTTTTGGAGGTGGCACAGATGTCAAATGGAGTGTGGTATGGATTGCTCGGATACTAATAAAAAAACAAATTATAGAATCCGTCAGTAATTCGCGAGACGAATTTATTAAGTCTAATTAATCCGTTATTAGCACATGTTTACTATAGCACCACATTGTTAAATCATGGACTAATTAGACTTAATAAATTCGTTTCGCAAAGTAGTCTCAATCAATCTGTGCATTTAGTTTCGTAATTAGTCTATATTTAATACTTCATATATGTGTCTAAATATCCAATAGAACAGCGACTAAAATTCAAGATGGAACCAAACACCCCCTCAGACGCAAGGAAAGCAGCCGAGCTCCTGCCGCTGCATCTGCGCACAGGATCTAGTAGGATGTAGTACTCCTATTAGATACAGAGTACGTACGCAAATAGCCGAGTAACCAACTGCGTATCCGTCCTTTTAAAAAAACTCTCTCTGTTTCAAATTACAAGACGTTTAGATATTCTAAGACATTATTTTTGCTATGCATCTACACATACTGAATATTATGTCTAAAAACTCACTTCATGCTCATCCTCCACATGTCAATCAGTCTGTTCGCTGGTTGGGTTCTGGGCTGATAAGTCCGGTTGATGCTAATTTATTATGAGAAGAAAATACTATACCATGACTGATAAACCCTGGCTGAAACCAACAAACGAACAGGCTGAATAAGTCTAATCCAAATCTGATATGACAACTCTGTCCTGATGCCGTTCACGTTCGGTATGTAGGGAGTGTTTGGTTCTTAGCCATCACACGCCAAACCACATCCAAGGCTACCACATTACTGTTTGGTTATTGATTAAAGTTAGGCATTTACAGCTTTTGCAGTTCATTTTTCTGCCACGTTTGTGGCGCTCGATTTCGCCACCACACATGTGCATGGCGTAGTTTGTCTAGGAACCAAACACCCTCGTAAACTAGATTCACAACATATGTTCATACAAGTCAGAATAACTCATGTCCAGTATGAGTACGAAGTACGATTTGAAGACATAATGGGTTTCATTGCAACCTACGAGCACGGTTGCTAGTAAATTTGACATGCTAACTAGTTTTATTGTTTTAATAATAACATAACTAATGAAAACAACTTTGAATGGCATAAAGCCCTACACAAAGGAGAGAGAGAGAAAACAATTAAAAATAGTGCTACGGAAGTGAGAGATAAAAGTTTTATGGCACATATAAGAAATCGTTTTTTTTTTGTTTTTCTACATATTAGAATTCGTTGAGTCTCGTCGTCGTTGCATGCTGCATGCGTCGCCCCCACAGCCACAGGGTGCAAGCCCACAGGAGGATCAAAGCAGATCCCTTTGGTTTTGAATAGAGAGGCAGCTAGCGAGCGTCGTGTCGTAGACTTTGCTTGGCCCCCGTTGGCTGCTGTTGTCCCCTCTCTCGATCGATCGATCCCCTGCATTAGCATGCCACCGTACCGCACCAAAAGCTGCTGCCTGCGTCTGCCTCGCCGAATGCCTTTGCATTGCATGCATGGTTCTGTGTCACGGTTCACACTCCAAACAAAGCCAAATGCATGCACCTCGTGTGCTAATTCGACCTCTGCTGGTTTAGCTCCAGAGTGACTGACGACGCCGAGCTCGGACGGAGAAATCTGAATTGAGCTCGATCTCCACGGGGACAGAGACCGAGAGACAGACAGTGAGCGCTGGCCGGTACGGTACGGGCTGGGAAGTGGGAACCAGCCGGCTGGTGAAAAGCTGGCTGTTTCTGAATGGCTCTCACTGAATTGAGTCACTGTGATGCATGTCTGTCTGCGTCCTGGAGTAGAGTAGCTGGACTGATAAGCCACAGTAAAAGTATCGTTGGTTGATTTATTATGAGAGAAAAATATTATTTTTTATCTGAAAAAATACAATTATAAACCAAACGATCGGAGCGTTAGCTAGCTCCTCTTCGCTTTCGGTCAGTCACCTTCGTGGAGTTGGGACCCTCTCCTCCATCGCGGGTCTTCAGTCCCGTCCCTCGACCTCTTGTGTGGTGTGGTCCAACAGAGTGTCCAGACCAGACACGGCCTTAGGTTTCAGAACCTAGAGATTACACGTACTATTTCAAATTATTTGACTTCGTGCCTTGAGCTTGTTCGGCTGAAACTTACGGTCGTAAACGATCGTAAATTTTCAAATAAAATAAGTATTTTCTCTCACATCAAACTAAATAAAGTGATCTTTCTTTCTTCACGATCCAAAGAATCGAACAAGCCCAGTCAAACGAATAGGCTGCTAATCAATCCTCGCCCGAGCATCAAATGGAATGGACGGAGGCTAGCTGTTCGTCTCTTTCACTCTCACTCTCACTGATGAAAATGGTAGACTGACTCTTGAATGAATTTCACTCTGAAAAAATATCTGACACATAATAAGGTCCCTTTGGAATGTACCGTAGGGAATTTTCCTATTTCATGGGGTATGTTTTTCCTATGAGGCTGAAATAGTAGTTCCCGTAAAATTACTGTATAATTCCTGAGCCCTAAATAAATCTGTCAAGAAAACGCAGGTGCTATAAGAAGGATTTACTGTACATGGTCCATTTTGCACATTCCAAATGGAACACTGTATTCCTGCTAGGAAGTTAGTTAGGAGTGCGGGTACAGTCCCAACTTGCATTCCTATTTTGTAGTAGTGGGGTTAGCTATGTGAACTTTAATTTTGTGAGCATACTACCGATACCAGACAAGCAAGCAAAGACGGCCACAGCAAAGGTGCAGACGCCAAACGGATTGTGGTAAGCTGCCACTCGCGCTTTCCACGGCATCCTTTCTTCGGCTCCCACCCGCGCCAAACTTTTCCGCCATAAAAAGTGCGCGCACGGCGCCGCCCTCATCACTAGTCAGTCACTGGTAGTCCACACCACAGCTCCACACTCCCCTGCTGGCGTGGCGCTCGCGCTGCCAGTGCAACGCTAGCGGAGGATGAGCTCCTGGTTCCACAGGCTGCGGCGCAAGACAGCCGGGGCCTCGGCGATCGCGAGCGCCGCCGCCGTCGCCGAACCCCCGGCGCCGCCTCCCTGCTCGCCGAACAGGGCGTCCTACTACGTCCCAAGCCGGGACCGCGCCCTCGCCCTCCCGCGCCCGCCCGGCCGTCGCCAGGAGGACAACCCAAAGCTCCGGGACACCCGCTTCCCCCGCGCAGCCCGCAGCCGAGCGACATCGTCTTCGACGTCGTCGCCGCCCGCCGCGACGACCAGTTCAGCGCCGCCGCCGCGCCGGAGCTCAAGCTGCGGCCCATCCTCACGAGGCTGCCGCCCAGGCCAGACGCCGACGCCGACGCCGACGCCGGCGGCGGCAGCAGCAGCGCGGCCGCGTCGCCCACGGGCAGGGCGCGCCCACCACCACGGTTCCACACCGCGAAGGGCGGGGCGGCGCCGCCGGACCACCATAGGCGGAATAAGGCGGAGGAGGAGGAGGAGGCCTGCACGCGGAAACAGAGCCGGAGCCGGTGCCGGAAGCTGCGGCGCGCCGGCAGGCGCCGGTGGGTGTACGAGAGCCTGGTGGTGGTGAAGGAGTCGGCGGACCCCGAGGAGGACTTCCTGGAGAGCATGGCGGAGATGATCGCGGCCAACGGCGTGCGGTCGCCGCGGGGACTGGAGGAGCTCCTCGCCTGCTACCTCGCGCTCAACGCCGCTGACCACCACCGCGCCATCGTCTCCGCGTTCCGCCGCGCGTGGCTGCACCTCCACCTGCACTGCGCGCCGCCGACGACGCCGACGCCGACGCCGACGCTGGCGAGGGGACAGCGCTGCATGCATGAGCATGAATCGTGCGTCGTTGTAGATTAGCTCTAGCTAGCTAGCTCTTCTTCAGTCTCGGAGAACTCACCGATCGCTGCACGGAGCTAGACGCAAAGATCGCGACGTGCGTGCTCGATCTGCTGTACAGAGTGTGTATGTATGATCCGGGACGCGCGCGCGCGTTCATGTGAATTGTGGTTATGAGCTACTAGCACAGTTCTTGCACAGATCGCCGAAAAGACCTGCTGCTTTCGTTTTTTTGCTGCGTCGAAACTTCACTCTTGTTTGGTTGTTGCTGATGATGATGTGATGCTGCAAAGCTGAAGGATCGATCCGTCGATCGGCTTGTGCGTCGTCACGGGGGTGTCGCACCACAGTTTCGGTGTTTCTTTCTTTCAGGAAAAGGGTGTCGACGTGTCGACCGTACATCAGGCTGCTGATCAACAGCCTGTTCGGGAGGCCGTATCGTATCGTGAATTATTTATGGATTATTTACTGCTGACTGGTTTGGTGTGAGAGAAAAACACTGTTTCCGGCTGGAAATTTACGATCGTTTACGAGCAAGCGAACATGCTGCAACTTGCTGCGTCAGAAAAAAATTGGAATAACTCGTATCTTTTTGTGTTCTTCTATCTTATGGACCGATGCTATGGACAATAGGTCAATAGCGCTACTCTACTTCTTTCTAGTTTAGGAGATATAAGCTCCACAAATTCATGGGTAAATTAGAGCCACGTGTAACCAAAACTGTTTATCACTGCACGCTCGCCCTCTTTAATTTGTTTATATTTTAACACAATAGCCATATAGATACCATGCTTATGTTGCACTTGATACTTTATATACCTTTTTCGTATCCCAAACCACACTTTTCCCCTTGCATCGCACCTCATAGAAATAGATATTACTGTTCCCTTTTGCATACATGTATAGGTGGTGTGAGTGGTGATACCGTGATACGCATCATGACACTATAGCTACTTTGAGATATTTTTATAGTGACAGCAGGTAACTTAGATGCAGACTTGGGGTTATTTGAAATTAATTTTATGAATAATGGACACGGGTACTTTGAGTTTTTGTTTTCAGTTTAATAACCTCTCCTGTTTCATAAAAAAATAGGCATAGGTAATCTAGATGCAGAATTGGGAATTATTTTTAGAATATTTTTAACAACGAAGAAGGTGTGTTAGATGCAATTTAGGGGTTGCCTTGCATTATTTTTTTATAATGTCATTTATGGGATTTACTTCAAGTTATTTTTCTATTGTAGAGGACACGACTAATTAGATGTCAAAATTTAGGATGTTAGTTAGATTAGTTTTCAAAGAAGATATGTGGGCGAATTAAAGAAAGTTCAGGGCATTAGTTTGGGTTGTTTTTCATAATGATAGATGTGGGTATTTTAGATACAAATTTAACTAGGGGTTATTTTAGATATTTTCATAACAACTAAGTAGGAAATTTCTTCTTTTTTTGAAAACACAATAGATCCAATGGGGACTCTCTTGTCAATAATGATCAGAATATACCAAATGGATGGCCATGTGTTTCTAATTTTTTTTGGGAACTTATAGAATTATTATTTTGTTATTCTAGTGCGTCTCGTGAGGATAATATTAATGCCTCAAAAGGTGTTCTGAATCAGTAATTTTAAGATAGTTTTCACCCACACTCATATTTTTTTTTCATTTGATCTCCTCGTATTTGTTTGATATATGTTGAGTTAAATCTCTCTCACGTGTTCATATTATAACGTTGAACTTATATGGATACTGTCTTATCTTTATGTGCTACACCACCCGAGTTTTCACCGGAGAGTGGCCCCAAAGTGGTTGTTTTTTCTGGCTGCAATCATACAGAACTCATCAGGATTTCTAGCTGCAGTCATATATAGAACTCATTAGGATTCCACCGTGCATTGGAGCTTGACTCGGTGAGGTTGTTTTTAGTCGTCCAGAGCATTACAAAACTCACCGAAAAGTTGGGATTTATCCAGTGCATCACCGGAGCTATCCGATGCTCTTGATTTCAGTGAGTTCAGTTTGAAACAACTAGTTTATGTTGTGGGGCTATATATACTTGCTCTCCTGGTCATGGGGATTAATTGGGGAGCCCTCTTGGGATACTTGGAAAGCCTCATATACATAATAGAGCATAAATTGAGGATCCACTCTCATAGAGTTGCTTGGGATTGCATATTTGGAGAATGAGAGTAACATTCTAATGATAAGTTTGAGAGATTGATGAAGTGGCACTAGGTGGTTGATTTGTAAGCGGGTTTGCTTGTTACTCTTGGAGTTTGCTGCCTCCTAGACAGTTTGGAGCTGCAAACTCTGTTGAAGCACTACAACAAAGATTGTGTAGGTTCTCGAGAGGTTATTTTTGAGGGGCTCTTGTGCTTATTCCCGCCGAGAAGGCGAAGATCAGCTATAGTGGGCATCAAGATATTGAGTAGCACATTGGTTCTATCGAGTTCAAGACAACCTTGCGGGGTTGGAAGCTTGGTAGAAAAGCGGTGAACATTGGGCCTACCTTAACATAGATTAGGGGTGATTGACAAGTTATTGATACTACATGACGGTATAAATTCTTCTATATATCTTCATTGTGAGTATCTATCGAGGTCAAGTTCGTTTCGTTTATACTTTATGTTGTTTACATTCATAGACTTGAATTACTTACTTGTCACCTTAGGTTGCAAACCTCACTAATTAGGAAGGACTATACGTGACTCTAATAAATTTTGCCTAGTGTGTTTGTTTTCAGTGATCACCGTCCATCCACGCTCATTTAGCCGGTTCCTTATATCCTACACATTCATACCTTAATGAATAATGGTGGAGATTTTATTGAAACTAGGGGGGCCAATGCCCCCTACCTCCAACACACCCTGACCAACAACACATCTTCTATTTCTCTATAACCTGCCTAGTACTTCCGAAAGGTCTTCCAGAAGCCATATCACCCTCACAAAACTATGAATTAGGCGATCTATATAGGCGAATTGAAGACTTCAACAGGTATGCATCTAGAAGGTTCATCTTATGAATATTTCCATTTGAGGTCATCTCAAGGTTGCGTTGGCCGACACAAGAATAGTGCGGGCTGGTCTTTTCTAAGTTTGGGTTTGGTCTTCGCGTGTTTCTTGCTCTGGCTTCCATAATATCCATGCATGCCTTCATTGGTCGTCGACACATTGTTTAATTCTTGATCCTAACTATCCAAACAAATTAAAGCATATATCTCCGATGGAGATCAGATGAATCTCGTCGAAGATCTTGGATTGTGTAGTAGTGAAGTAACGCTTGGAGTCATCCTGGGCCTTAGGACTTTCCTGGAAGTTGCGTTAGGGGGCGCGGTGTTGGCGCCATCCGACGCTAGGCCGTGCTTGGCCTGGTCCATTCTAGTGAAGCCTCTTCATATGTGGTGACTCCGGCCTTTTTCTGGTCATGCCAATAAGTCCTCATTTTGAGGTAGTTTTACCTAATTTTGCAACATACTCTGAAAAAACACAAGCTGTATTACAAGGACAGTGTTAGCTCCAAATGATATAAATTTAATGAATTTAGAAACATGAAATTGTTATATATATATATATATATATATATATATAATTTACACTACCTCATGACAAACACTTCGTGAGATGTTTTGCATACCGAAGCTTAGACCTGTTGATATTGGCGTGCTCAACATACTCATGGATTGCTTACCCTAGAAAAAGTCTAGAGAATATGAGTTTCCAAACTAGCTCTAAACATGGAACCATAATTGGTCTCTTCGACTATTGCTACGCTAGTGCCGATCTCAATAAGCCAAAGTTACAGCTGAGTAAACAAAAAACAACGGATTTCGTGTAAAACAAAGCAAAGCTGAGCCGTCGTGGAAACAAAAGCAAAGGCAACAGAAGAGAACCTGGTGAATGGTAACCACGGCATGCACGCCCGTGCAGAGGTGAGCAGGGAAGGGAATCCGCTGGCATTCCAAGAGGACACGTCGTCCTCAGGCCAGGCGGCCCCTGACCCCTGTCCAGTCCCGGATGCGAGGCGAGGCCAGGCCCCCATGCTATGCTCGATGCTGCCTCAGGTGAAATGGACGTGTCTGTGCGTCTTCGGTTATCCACTGGTCGGTCTGCTCCTCGAATCGAGAGTAGGAGTAGCCCTGGCCGGCCGCTGCAGAACTGCAGTGCTGCCCCGTAGCAATGGAAAAAGCATAGCGCACTGTTCAGGCATGGTCACCAGTCACCACTCAAACTCACCCGTGCCACACTTCACTCCACAGTGACAGGCCAGAGCCAGAGCAACGCAACAAGCGCTAGCTGATGTCCTCGTCAGCTCGATCAGCTTCGGTCGTCAAGTGGCAAATGTGAAAAAAACAGGCGCCGATAACACCTTCCTGCTGTGCCGTCTGTGTGCCGATCGAGCTCGCCGGCCGGCCGTGCGGAAAGGAGGAACTGTGGATATGATGATCCTGATCCTGGCGTAGGAGTAGCCTGCAACTCCAATCCAATGCCGATGGGCCCGTTTCCTTCATTCCTTTCTTTTCAGGCGGATAGTGGCAGCAATGAGCAGGGCTGTGTGCGACCTTTATCTTTTGCCAGTTATCATCAGATATACTCCGTACTAGCATAAAAAGGTTACGAGGGGAAGAAAAAAGGATTCCGTAAAATAAAATGATGCAGCCACCACAGCAGGCAGCCATGAATGGAGGCATGGAGCCTACTGCTGCTATACTACAGTGATCTAACAGTGGGAACGCAGAGGAGCATGCAGCTCAACAAGGAGCAGCAGACCCAACCCAAAAGCTGAGTGGGGCTTCTTGCATTGTTCTTGTTCGCAGTCGCCGCAGCTTCAGCAGCAGCAGGTAAGGTCCGTCAGTGCAGTGGAAGTCCACGGGCGAGAAGGCAGGCGCCGGCCAGGCAGAGCGCAGAAATTGTACGCATGGCGGGAGGAGGACATGCGCAACGTACAAAGATTTCGCCATCTGGCCATCTCTCCCAGGCAGCCAGGCCCCCCGTGATGATGGACCTGGCCTGACCAATGGCGACGTACGCGCAGCGCATGGGTGCCGAGCCGACGGTGGACAGAGCTGTGGCTGGAGGTAGAGGGGAATGGGAACGGAAAGCTCCAACTGCTCAAGTGCTCCGCGCTGCGAGGAATGTCTCGCTTTCAGCTTTGAGGAACCATGGGAATGGGACAAAGTTGGTGTGGTGTGGTAGGTTTCGCCGTGCTCGTCCTTCAATTTCGTGTCAGGTCAGGTGTTGCCGTGGAGCAGAGGAGGGGAGGAGCCGAGCCCCGAGCGAGTGGCGTGAGGCTCCTGAGAGCGAAGAGTGGAGCGGTGGTGGCTCGCCGTTGGCAGGCCGGCTAAATCTGATATATAGGCCCATGTCCGTCCGGCCTGCAACTGAGCGTATGGGCCTCAAAGTCAAGTGTTTCATGGAACGGCCTCTGCCTTTTTTCCCTCTTTCTTTTTTTTTGAGATTGGTGTTCTTGCCCCTGCTTTGAAATCTACTTGTGATTTTATCTTTATGTTTTTTTTTCAATTTTGTGATTTATTTTTGTTTTTCTTAATTCTGAAGCCACCATTTGCCACTCTACAACTCTGTTAGTTGAAGGCCGAATAAGGTGAATTAAATAAATTTTTTGATAATATTAACCCTTGAGCTTATCCTAATCCTCAGTTTTCACCGATGGTTAATTAAAAAAAAAAGCATGCGCCACTTGTTAAACATTGCTTAGATTTGACCATAAAACATTCCATCCGATGGTTAATTAAGCATGTGCCACTGGTTAACACATTGCTTAGATTTGACAGATGAGTCTCGTAAAACAGCGATTAACGATGTTAAGTACATCATCCAATCTGTTCACCTTCGTTGCTGCTACCCAATAGAAACTCAAGGACCATTTTATCCCCTCAACCAAACACATAACAGGACTGTCACATTCTTGGAAACTAGGTTAAATCCATCTCGTTCCACCACACCCCAGACCAAACACACACGTTACGTACGAATACTAATGTACTGTATTCTTCATCCGTGCACGTACACTTGGACGCATGGGAAATGGAATGCTTGGTACTCTATCGCTTGCGTGGAAGGCATAGCCTCGAATATGCATATGCCGTCCTATATTCGCAAAAAAAAAGGAGAATATGCCGTCCTATGGTGATGGATAGATGTGGCCACGACACGGGGCCAGTAGTGCACGCGTCTCGTGGAGTCGTGGACTACGATCTGATAGATGTGACGACGACGATGGTTGCGTGACGTCGCCACCGCGCCGTCTGTGCGGCCATTGCATGCTCCCGGCCGAGGTTGAAAGCTACAATTATGTTTTTTTTTGACCGAGGGTAGACGTAGCCGTCCAAACCGCGGCACGCACACAAAGGGATCTGGAAAATCCTCACTTATATATATAAAAAAAGAAACATAGAAATGGAAAATCCTCTTTCCCCCACTATAATAGACTACTTCCTCCCTTAAAAAAAACACAATTCTAGCTTTTAACTTGGAGTAGACTCGATGGGGGCAGATCCGTCTGTCGAATAGATGCATGGATGGTCCTCTTGAATTTAGCTTGTGTTCCGCAACAGCTAGTATAGTTACTCACTAATAATTTTCTCATCTTTAGACGGCTAACAGTAATTTGAGATGGAGAGATTGGAGTATTCCAATTCATCTAGAAAGACCCGCCAGGCAGGGAGAAAAGAATTCACGAATGGACCCAGCTGCCACCTGTCTCGCGTCTTTTTCTCCCATCCCCTGCTGGCTGCTGCCCCTTCCAGGACTTGTCAATGCCATGTGGGCCCCCGATGATTGAAACACCCGCCGCGCGCGGCGTCGGCGTCCGCGTCCGTCATCACAAGACTCTTCTCGCACGCGTCGCCGCCCGCACCGCACAGATCAACAACCGCTCAAAATTCGGGGGAAGCGGGGAAGCAAGCGAGAGCAGGAGCAGGGCGCATCGCGAAGCGGAGAGATGGAGGCGGCGGCTCGCCTCCCCTTCCCCCTCCTCGTCGTCTCCGCCCTCCTCCTCCTCCTCTCGCCTCCGCGGCCGGCGGCGGCGGCGCCGCTGCGCATCCAGCCGCTCGCCACCGCCGCGCTGCGCCGCCTCTACGACACCTCCAACTACGGCAGGCTGCAGCTCAACAACGGCCTCGCGCTCACTCCGCAGATGGGGTAAGGAGGGTAACTCATGCCTGCAGGCTGCTGCTGCTGCCACGCTTGCTCTGCCTTCGCGCTTCGGCCAGCTCTAAATCAGTTCTACTACGTTGCGTGTGCGCAGGTGGAACAGCTGGAATTTCTTCGCCTGCAACATCAACGAGACGGTCATTCACGAGGCAGGTTCGGTTCCGGTTCTATCGCGGCCTCCACCTCCCAACTTCCGCTGCCAAATCCGGAGTTCCGCTACTCTAGTTTTAGTAACAACCGTTTCAAAGTTTTGACCCAATTCGTAATGGTCGCTTATTTGGTGCGCCCCCCGCTGCTCAAAATACATTCAGTTAGGTCATATCATACATAGGTGAATGATTACTGTTGGATACATATGGGACTGCTTCGGTTCACTGTTCAAGTGTTCTTTGCAAGCAGCAAGTAGTGTTTGCGTGGTGTGTGTGTGTGTGATAGCTGCCAAAATGCCTTCTCCAAAGCAGAGTTTGCTCAGACATGTTCTCCACCTGTTATTATTCAACAGCTGACGCGCTGGTGTCCACGGGACTGGCTGCGCTGGGCTACAACTTCGTAAATATTGGTATACCACTTGGCTCAATAGGACGGATTGTTTGGCTCCAGAGACTATTTTGTTTATCTTATCTTTCGTTTGTTGCTTACTTCTTCAGATGATTGCTGGTCCTACGTGAAAAGAGGAAAGCAGGTAATGGGACGCTTTCATTCCATGTTTTCCCAAATTATCTGTCAATTTGCATTTTGAGACATGCGCTGAAATTGATCAGGTAGTTAATGTGTAGTTTACTTGACCATTTGTATGTCATAATGTTCAAGTTGGACAAAGTACTGATCAAATAGTCTTATTCGTTGCACTTGTTGAATGGCTCATTGTATACTTCATTAGCAAAATGTATGTGTGACCATTTCTCCTGGTTTTGGTTAAAACTGGACCTCGGTACAGATATTCTAAATTGGGAAAATGTCTAATTTTGTATTACAATGCCCTTGTCTGTATACTGTTTATTCTCTGATTTTTGTTTCGACAAAATATCTTTTACAACTCTATACAGTGTTCTAAACTTTTCCATACAGCATACCCTTCTTCTGTAATTTTTTTTTGAGTTGCTCTGTTATATTTTTTTTTTCGTTTTATTTTAAATTGAGTTTATCTGTATACCTTCATGGGTCACAAAATTGGCTTATTTCATCCCAAGATATACTAATACTGTAACACATGCATAATCAGCAGCTTATCTGTACAATTCTAATGGATCTTTCTTGTAACATTTAGGATCAATTGCTGCCTGATCCGAAGACTTTCCCATCAGGCATTAAAGCCCTTTCAGATTATGTGCATGGGAAAGGTCTGAAACTTGGTATATACTCTGATGCTGGGTAAGTGAACATCTCGATTATAGAATTTCAAATTTCTGTATCTGCTGGACAGTTAACTTAGCATTGACAATAACAATCTCAATAAGATAAATCTTTCAGGAAATTTACTTGCCAAGTTCGACCTGGATCACTCGATCATGAAAATGACGATGCTGCGATCTTTGCTTCATGGGTATGTGCATGAAGCATCCACTAAACTACCGCTCTATACAATATTGATTTAAATTGTTCTTGTCAACCTACCTATTTGTGACTTCAGGACTTTAACTATGCTGAACTACCTTTAAACATGAAGATATTGTACTAATACATGAATATGAAAATTGTTTGTTTTCAGGGTATTGATTACCTAAAGTATGACAACTGCTACAATTTGGGAATAAAGCCTCAGAAAAGGCAAGAAGACTCATATATCTTCCCTTAGTGTTGATCACAGTTTAGAACACATATGGCCTTAACATGCTAAAGTTTGTTTCATGGTGTTATATTTGTAGATATCCTCCTATGCGAGATGCTCTTAACTCAACTGGGCGCCAAATATTCTACTCTTTGTGTGAATGGTACGTCCCTTTCCTTTGGGGGGGGGGGGGATACAGTTATATGTTATGCTTATCTTCAATGCTTGTTGAATTGAGATCTCTGTAATGTGCTATCATGCTATTTTAACTTAGGGGCCAGGATGATCCAGCCTTATGGGCTGGCAAAGTGGGCAATAGTTGGCGTACAACTGATGACATAACAGATACATGGAAAAGGTAAGCTCTTTCCAGTCGAAAAAAGGGAAGATAACATTACCTCTGTTGATGTGCTCTCAAACTGACTTTTTATGTATCTCGTGAAAACAAGCATGACAGACATTGCTGATAAGAACAACAAGTGGGCGTCATATGCTGGACCTGGTGGTTGGAATGGTAATTATGTTAGTGAGGAGTTCAATCTGTGTGCAATTTCCTGTGCTTTTTGGAATTTTCAATATACTGTTACTCTGTTATCGAACCTCTATTTCTCTGCAGACCCAGATATGCTGGAAGTAGGCAATGGTGGCATGACCTTAACGGAGTATCACTCACATTTTAGCATCTGGGCTCTCATGAAGGTAAGTTTTCATTGAGATTGGACTGATGTTGTACGATCATATTTTTAATACTGCTTTAAGGTACTTGAGTAAAGGGGTAATGAGTTTTGAAAAATAAAAACTGTAGTTCATTGAAGATGATAATTGTTATCCAAGTATTACTAGTATCGATTCTCCACTTACTGATATTACATTTGGATGCGAGAAAGGAGATATTCTAATCCTAATGCGTTAACTGCTAGCAGTTCCTTATATACTGTTATGCTTCAGGCCCCTCTATTAATTGGCTGTGATGTCAGAAACATGACTTCTGAAACAATGGAAATATTGAGCAACAAAGAAGTAATTCAAGTTAACCAAGGTATTATTCTGATTCTTCTTTGGGAGAGAACATGTTATCATGGTTTAGCATCACAGGCTATAAATATATGTTTTTACATAGCAACTGACAACCTTCTCCTTTTCTGTACATAATTTCCCAACATACCTTATCCAACAGAACAGTTAAATTGATAATGTTCATATAATTACATAAACCATTGAGTTGCATGTGTTGTATTTTCTGCAGATCCTCTTGGAGTTCAAGGTAGAAAAATTTTAGGAGAAGGAAAATATGGATGCCGCGAGGTGATTTGACTGTCCATTTCCCACTCGTTATAGACTCTGTTATAGCCACAGGGTTGTCCTATTGTAAAATATTATTAGGACCATAGTGCGTGAGAGTTTTTTCAGTATTGTAGCCTATGCATGATCAATTTAGAATTTAGTAATTTTTTTTATTTGGTTTTTACCCAACAAGCAACAGCCTAGCAATGTGCACGCCTGTAGGTTGTTAGTTTGATGTATTAGGCAAAAGCTTCTGTCATATTCATTGGCATCCAAATCTGCAGGCAGTATTTGATTAATTTTTGCATTTGTGATCAAGTGAAGCACAAGTTTTTTTAGTAGAGTAGCTGATTCATGCCTGCATAGAAGGCCATCAAAGATGGAACTTGTTTGCCCAGTTTCAACTTTCAGTGCATCAGTACATCAAGCTCACAATGTTACTCGTGGCTGCAGGTGTGGGCTGGTCCCCTGTCTGGAAATCGGCTTGTTATTGCCCTATGGAACCGTTGTTCAGAGACTGCTAATATTACAATGAAACTGCCAGCAGTAGGCCTTGATGGATCAGCTGCCTATTCTGTTAGGGACCTGTGGAAGGTAATATAAGCCAAAAAAAAAAAAGTTTGCTATTAAGTGTGGGAATTCAGTTCCATCTTTCAAGCACTGGGTCAACAAAAACCAGTTCTCATGAAATTTGCATTGTTCCTTTCAGCATGAAACTCTATCAGAAAATGTCATAGGAACTTTTGGCGCTCAAGTTGACGTGCATGATACCAAGATGTACATCTTTTCTCCTGCAACCAGTGTCGCTTCAATTTGATCAGAACTGGTCAATCACGCTATATTCAAGGATATCACGACAACAAACACCTCCATTTTTTTCCTGCTGCAGTCTGTCCCACTCAAGTGCAGAAGCCCACTTCGTGCAGAATTGTCTCATCAATGTTTGCCATTTCTCACGATCACGATGTAGTTTTCTTTATGTTTCTTCTGTTCATGTAAGGTGTACTGCTAATGAGGTGGCTCATATGTTGGCTAGACTGAGCGAGCTCGCTACTCGGTGTACCGGCATTGCATCCTGGGGGCGTCCAGGATCGTGTACGATTTGAAACTGTCTGAACCAATGAGCCAACCTTGATGTAAAACAAAGTTGTGAAAATACAGCTTCACCCGCGGGGGCCGGACTGCCTGCCGGGGTGCACCGTGTACGCGCGCGGTCGGCAGACACGTTTTATTTATTTATTATTTTTGGTGCAGGCACTTCTCGTTAATTTGTACCACCTCGCCAGTTAGCACATATCCCAAGCAGCTAAATAATCTGTCCTCAACAGACGCGTCGCCGAGCCAAGTAGCGATGGCTTGTCACCCTAGCGGGGGCATTTAAGGTGGTGCGGATGCCAGATGGTGGCTCTTTGGGCGATTGCTTTCGCGGCCCGCCTTCCCAGGTTTGAGCAGTGGCCTCGCATGTCGCAATACCCTTTAGGTGGACAATGCGTGAGTTGCTGGTAGCCTTAAAATGGCCAAAACCGTTCACTTCCTCTAAACTTGCAACGCAGGTCCATTAGGCCTTTGGCAGACCACCATTTTTTATTGTTTGTTTCCTGTATATAATTATTTTATGTTATTTCCTAGGCCCACTGCATCGCAGGCCCATTGGGCCTTTGGCAGACTATTATTTTTATTATTTATTTCCTGTAATTTTTATGTCTTTTTCCTGTCATTTTTACACGCCGTGAACAACCGATTGAAAAAAGAACAATTATATTAATTTCGAAAGAACAGTGTTACGTATTTATACTAACCTCTTTGGTAGACCACCAATTTTAAATTATTTGTTTCATGTCATCTTTACCTGCATGAATGAAGAATAACATATTAAAAAAAACTTAATTCGCGGTGGCTGGACAGCTCCGGGTATTTCGGCTTTAGAAGATCTTTCCACGCGTATCGAGGAAACCCTCGAATTCCTGCCCCACCCATATATAGCGGCACCATAGCTCCGTGAGATGAGCTGGCCACAGACTTGTGCTCTGGACGTGGGACAGACGAGGGAGTTTTTTCCCACACCCTGGTCGCTGTGCCCGAAGCCACGAGAGTGAGTCCCTCAAGACTTACTCCGACCACCCGGGGAGGTACCGAGCCTGCACTAACCACTCGGTCAGCCGGCCGTTCCCAATAACATATTTTTTTAAAAAGAACAATCATATTGATTTTGAATGAACAGTTACATATTTATACTAACCGAAGAGCAAATTTATACTTGTTTGAAAGGAAATGCCCCTCCCGAAGGGTTGCATAAGATCTCTACCTCTAAAAAGTCTCACGGGGGCGCGTTTGAGAGGGGAGCCCGTCGTCTAGGAACAAAGGGATAAAAGCCAGGAAGGGCCTGACGTAAAATGGGCCCGCTAGGTCTTTTTTTTTGTAGCGAAATGACTAAACAAAAAATAATAATCAAAAGGCACGTTTCATAACGACATTTGCTGATGGCATTCGAGAATATCCATCTATCTTCGTCTAGAATAGAGACATATATATCGATACATTTTTTTTATAAACTTCGTCAAAAGTAGAAGATTAATTAATACAAACCTAGGGTCCGTTTGCATAGTCCAAGATCCAGATCGAATATGTATATTTTTAGATTTATTAAAAGTGGTTTAATTATATATCTAGTCCAAACTATAACAGAAATGCTGGGAATATAACTCTAATCCGTTATTGTTTTTGAGCTACAAATACATTGCTCTAAGAAACCCATTCAACTAAAATTACACACTTTTTCTTTGAGATGGAGCGAGTAGCCTCCAAGATCTCCCTCAATGGAAGGAAGGTTTTGACTTTTGGCCTTCGTTCTCACGAAAGAGATTGGTCAAGAAGGTAAGTTTATACCAATCCTTTATCATTTTCAATGATTGCACTTCAATTTGTGCCTTAAAGCTAGGGTTTTGTGGTTCTGACATAGAGAGGGCATGGGGTATTTTAGTATTTCTGACATAAAATTAGCTAAAGTTTGTGGCTGATGCTCTCTTAATTGAGTAGCTTCGCATGTTTCTCCAAATACATAGCAAGAATTGAATACTTGTGGAGCCTAGGAGCCCCATCATGAATTACTAAGTTAAAATCATTATATATGTGATTTAAATTAGTGTTTTTATCCACATTTTTTTGTCATTTAGTAACTTGCTTCTCTAAGTATAACGCACCTAGATATATAACCTCGTATATTGTTTCCAATAAATTCTCCATGGAACGTCTATATGGGGATCCACCTAGATATTTAGTTATCTAATTGTTCCCATATTAATCTCTTACTGAATAGATTATATATAATTAGTTAATGAAAAAAGTGAATATCTTTCACTAATTTACGCATTTAATGATATGCCTTGATAGTTCCATTATATTAACTTTTTGATGTTTATGACTTTATTTTTATGGATTTATGTTTTGGTTGAATTAAAAGGTTGGAGGACATGCATTCTATTGTCCTGAAGAGTAAAATTCACCGTCAGTCCTAAACTTCCTTATCCACGAACTTCCATAGTAACATATGTGGGTCCCTAAACTTTATGAGCGGTGTCATTTTAGTCCATAAACTTTCAAGGTGATCACTGTCGGTCCATAAACTTGGTTGGTGGTCATCCTGGTACTTGAATTTAAAAAATGGTATATTCTTGTCAAACAAGACCTAACCCTCTCTGGACACTAACCGTGCCTTTGACGTGGACCTAAAATGTGGGGTCCACATGTCAGGTCCACGTCCACCTATCCTCTCTATCCCTATGACTATGAAGAACGGAAAAACATCTTCACGGTTCCACTCGTCATTCGTCGTTTGCTTCGTTCGTCACCCGCTTTGTCCATTGCTTCCCTCGTGACCCCGTAGAAATCACGTAAATACAAAATAGACCCTCCCGCTCCCCATGTCCGCCCGACCGCCCTTCCACCGAAAAAGAATAAAAAAGAAAAAACGACACACCTTTCCCACAGTGCCCTGGCCCCACTCCTGACCTCCCTGCTCCTCTCGGTCAATCGACACTCACCTCTCGTTCCACCCAATCTCACCCGGCGTACCACGTCGGTGTGCAGAGTGGGCTACGTCCTATTTAGATCTAGATGAGACCCGAAATCAACTTTTTAGGGGCATGAATATACCGTTTTGGAACTTTGTGGACTGGGATAACACCGCCATCTAAATTTGGGGACCATCGGTGATTACTTTAAAAGTTCATGGACTAGGATAACATCGGTGGCCAAGTTTAGGAATCTACATATCACTTTGGAAATTTATGGACGGGGATGACACCGCCAGCCAAGTTTATGGACCGAACGGTAAATTTTACTTGTCCCTTGATACTAGGGTCGCTATACATATCATGTCTCGGTAAGTAATGCACGGAAGCAATAAAACAGAAACAACAAACTGCTGCACCTAAATGCCTTTTCTTCATTTCTCTATTTTCAAATCAAAAGCTAAACAAGCAAATCTACAGAATCACGGTTCCTTTTTTTGGGAACATTTTCCACTTCTCATGCCCAATTTTTTTTGGACTGTCTACGCTGAAGACGAAACTATATTGCTACACTACGCCTTCTAGGTGTTGCTTATCTAAGGAAAGGATTCATCATCATCTAAAAACAAATAAAGGTGAGACGAGGATTATAATTGTTTTACACGGCACCACACTGCCACCATATCACGAAGGCTAATAGCATCTAAACTTGCTACGCTGTCGGACCTAAATCCTGCTGGGGCACCTATCTGACATCCCGCTGCAACTCCGAGCTTCTTCCCGTCATTAACTTCTACCACTACGATTAGCTGGATTATCTCAATGTCCTGTCAGTCTCAGCGGCAACCAGCTTGGAGGGGAGAGGGAAATCAGCTTCATCTCTCAGTTGGTACATCTCTTCATTCTCTTCTGACCTGCACGTTTTCACTAAAAATATTATGGGAGTTTCTTGACTCGAATTACTTCTGATACAACAAAACTGCAGACTTAATGGGGTCCTAAACTGCAACAACATGAGCTACATGTTCCAAGCAGTAAAACACTGCAAGTTACTGATCGCATAAAAATTATACACTATGAGATGGAAATGAATACCTGCTTTTGGTTTCAACAGCCTTAGCGCTCGGCGCCACTGAAGCAGGGGCTTCAGCAGGCGTCTTGCTAATAGGGGGAGGTACTACTTCAGCTCTCTTTCTAGTGGGAAGCGCTGGGAATGCTTCCTCAAACTGTGTTGAGGCTGAGGAAAGTCCCAACGAGAAAGGCCCCAAGGATCCAAACTCGCTTTCTGCCGCATGTAAAAAATCTGCTGTGGCAGGTGAGGAAGGCTGACAGGTAGGATTTCCTTGACCATTTTGAGGAAGTACTATCCCTGACGAAGATGATGGTGGCATTGTCTGTCTTCCCTCAACAAAATCTCTTCCTAATGCCTGTTTGGTTCCACCGTCTTTTGCTACATGCTCCTTGAAACGAACAAAATCTCCATCCGGAACTGAGCTCTTGCTTGAATAACCATTCTGCTGCGCACTGTTTTGCGTCTTTCGTGATTGATTTGTTGCACTTTGTGCTATGGCATCTTCAGTTTGTGAGCCAGAATATCCTTGCTCAGCTGAGTAATACCGACGATCAGGTAACCTCTGTCTTTGTTTTCTTGCTCGTATGATTTCTCTTTCAAGCGTTATACGCTCCCTGTATGTATGATAATCCTGGAAATCAAAACATGAACAGAGATTGAATAAGTAACCACTTGAAGAAGGTTTTACAAATAAACATGGTCACATACTATCTGGTTATACAAAAACTACGCCCATGTAGCGTACAAAAATTTGAATCAGAGATTTGGTAACGAAGCAATTTTTCCTGACAGTGATGTAATAACAAACCATTTACCCTTAAAAGGAAATAAGAAATCATGCAAGAGCTCGATGAATTTACTGAAAAAGCGCAAATAAGGAAACAAACAAATAAGATCTTGTGATAAGAGCTTGTACCACATTGGGAATGTATGTGCCAGTTCCATGCGTCTTAGGAGAGAAACAAAACCAAGAAACAGGATAGTTATCTGAATTGGTTGAAGGAGATGAAGGAAATGTTGATCCGTTGGGGACAATGGTATATTCTCACGCCAAACCATATCCACTTGGGCCTCGGCATGTGGTTGTTGTGAATCATCTCCTGTGCTATGAGAACAATACACGGAGATAGTTTCCTTCTCTCGCTATCGATGGAGATGAAGCTAATGACGAGGCTTGAGGATCTAGTGCTAGTTTTCAACTTCAAGATCATGTCGGCATCTTGAAAGAATCCTCATCTAGCATATCAGCTAAACATGCTTCTTTAACAACTGCAGGAGTTCATCAAACAAAGACTCTAGGTGGTACTTGAACTTTGCGAAGGCATCCCAAGTGCAGCTCCGATCACACGAGAGATCCAAAGATATTTGATGAGCAAGAAGGGTGGGAGTAGCTTTTTTCCTGCACGGGAGCAGGTCAATCGACTCATCAACAAAACAAGAACTGCAAAAATCCAAGATATTTGCACTAGTCGAGTTATTCGATATATGCGCGGGATGCTCTGCATAAATCTGTTGTGGTACATTTACTCTACTTGATCCGGTGTAAATCTTCCTCTGCGCATAATTCTCCAAGCACTCTTTACTGTTGCCATTACCATTATCTTGAGAAAAGGATGAGTGGCTCCTTAAACTTGCTAAAGTTGATGGATTTTCTTTGAAATCAGATGTATATTCCATGAACCAGATTTTATTCCAAGGAAGATCCTGAATAAGACCGGACAAATACTTACACAATTCTTATGCACATCTGTCACACTTGAGTCCTTGTCTGCAGCGGTTTGATGAATGACATGAACTTCCGTTTTCAACCTCATTCATGCAAAAAGATTTACACCTCGATCCATCTTCACTAAGTGCCCTCTCGGGACCAAGCAAGGGTTGGAATGAACTACAAGTGTCAATGTCTGGTCTTTCTCCCTTTCCATGTCTCTTCAAAGGTGTTTTGAAAAATCCGTAAATTTCATCACGAATGTACTCGGAGGGTAACATGAGAATTTGACCAAGCTTTTGTGCTCCAAACGATAAAGAACACTTATCGTATCCATTAAAAGATAAAAGTTTGCTGCACAAGATTAGCATATGTCAAGAACACTTATCATAAGAACCCTCCACTAAAAGGATTTTTAGTATCGTGCAGCAAAAAAAACTCATGTGGTAAACATCCACACACACACAATACGGTATTTCAAAACATAATAAATAAGGTGACACAATATATAATAGAATGAATTAGTGCCTTTTTTATTCTAACCTTTGCTTTTTAGACACTTCCGGACTTAAAGATTATTATTCGCCTTGAGTGGATCAATTATATTTAAAAACTTCATCTAACAATAGCGGATGCTGTGTGTCGCATCCCTCAAACTCATTTGGAATTACAACAAGTCTCATCCAAATAGCCTTGTTGGAATTCCTTATAGTCAAGGTGTCAATAATTCGCCTTGTACTTCTGTAGGTTCCACTGCAAATTGCAAATTTTAATAATTAGACAATAGATCATACCACTGGTGATTCATCAACAAAACAAAATAAAACAAGAACATATGACCCACCAGTTAAGTTCGGTAATGATGACAAATCAACAGGACCATTTAAGCTAATGCCATATCGATCCCAGTCAAACTTGCTAAAATATTCCAAAAACCTATAAAGGGCCTGTCAAAAAAAGCAGGTAGTACATGCAAAAGAGTTAGTTTGAATATCACTTAAACATATTTGTAAGAGCTCAAAAGAAGTTCTGAATTCCAAAAATTATTACCTCCATAGGACCATGCAGAGACTTGTGGAACATATTGAATATGTAAAGAATAAGTGTCTCCAAGGCATAAGTAGATATCAGTCCATGATGGGCTCCTAATATGCGACTTTCATGGTAGCACCAAGCCTTGATTAACATAATGCTCCTTTTGAACAAATGGTTTTTGCCAATCTGACGGTCAACCTAAAGCAATAACAGTAACTCGTTCAATGTATAGTGTTTTTCAAACCCAGAAAGTGCATGTGGAGCAAAAATTCAAGTTTGCATTTGCTTACCAGCTCAAGAAAGCAGAACGTGGACACACCCCCAATCTGGTTGAAAGAGACATCCACGATAATGTTCTCAATAATACATTTTATGAGCTTAACCTAGTTGAACAATAAAACCAAAGTTAGCACACGGGCAATATCAAAATGTATCAAGAAAAAAATAATGTGTATCAAGTATCAACTACTTTGACAGAAAAGTGGGTTAAACATAAGATGCACAAATAGGAATATGCACTGTACCTCAGCGTTGATGAAGTGCAAGCCTGTCAGTTTGAACTCGGCGTCACAGTTTTCCTGTTCCGACTCGAGCATCCTGCGGACATCATCGATGAATGTACTGTTTAACCATGTGTTCCCCAGTACGGTTATATCAACGTCGCCATCGGGGAGATACGTCCTCAGCGGCACTGATCCAAATGCAAAGACCTGGATTGTATGATAATACAAAAAACAATGTTATTTCAGTGCAAAATGTGCTAATGTTCAAAATAAAGGAGATAATGTGCTGCACACTAATAGCAAATCCACCGAGAAAATGTGCTGCACACTAATAGCCAAACCACTGAGAAAATGTAACATGCATTTCAATTGACATTAGTGGATCTGTGGATGTGGTGTGTACGAACTACTGTCGAACATCTATAAACACCAACACGATGCTTCTTATACGGTTTTAATTGCATACAAAACAGATCTCATGCGTGCACCACAGTTGAATGCAGTACGGTGTCAGGAAGTGGAAGGAACCTATGCTGATCAACCTAGACACATTGCTCCTGCTCTGTGGCATCCGTATCTCTCAAATGTTGGCCAGTGGCCGCAGCATGTCGAGGAGGTTGACATGAAGGTGGTCACCACAGCTTTCAGTAAATATAAATATCAATAGGATATGCAGCATCGGCCTAATTTTTCAGGCCCTGCATGCCGCACACTCATCTAAGGTATATCGTATACGCATGTCGCCGCAGCACGTAACGTAGCGCAGATGGCACTAGATATGGTGTCGAGAAAAGCTATTAGTTGCCGATGCTGCTCGATTCAGGCACGTGAGATGGTAGGCAGCCACTACGGCCGGTGTCAAGCAAAGCTATCATATATAGTTGCCGAAGCCTGTTTGTTTTGCCGAAGCCTGTTCGATTCAGGCACGTGAGATGTGAGATGAACTACCCAGGAACCCACATCACAGGTCACCTGCGATGCATCGGCGCATGCACCTAGATTACGAGCCTGACACGATCACGAGTTCAGGACACGGCGAAGGCCTAGGATGGGTCGTGTCTTTTCTCTGAAGACACGGAAAAAGCTACAAGCTATACACAGGAGGCCGCAGTCCACGACAGAAACAGAAACAGTTCTAATCGTGCCCAGAAATGTCCTAATATCGCCGGCTTAACAAAACCTGTACGTACTTGGTAGCAACAGGGTAAAAAAGTGGAAGCAAGGTATACTCCAGTTACGTAATAATTTTTAAATAGTCAAATTACTTAATTACACGAACATAAAAGGACAAAAAATACATTTGACCAGAAAATGGACCTGAAAATACTAGCCACTGCACATGACGTGATGCATGCTACCTGGCGTGACATAAGGGTTCTAGTAATCCAAGTACTAAGACTGACGAGTCGACTGAATGATTAGTCGAAAAGGTACCATTAGAAAAAGACCATGGAGGGTACGTGGGACATGGAAGTATGGATCAAGAATTAATAAACAGAATATCCCTAATCCCAATCCCAGCGGCTAGGTGAAGGAAAACTACAGGAGCATGCATGGAATGGCCGGAATTAGCATAGGCACACACATACGCGCATGACGAAAACAGAAACAGCCATGGACGGACGACGGATGCACGTACGTGCGGCTGCGGCCTTTTCGCTAAAGACGCGGAGAAAGCTACGACCTACATACGCTACGGCGACAGCGACCACAGTCCACGTCACGTCACTAAACACATTTCTTTTTCTCAGCTCGCGCTAGCGACAGGCCCGGGGCACGGTGAAAGCGGGCGAAGGCGACAGATTTGACCATCGTGCTGTACGCGGCAATGCGATTGGGATCGGGGATTGCGGGTACGCAGCAGTGGGCCAGCGGCACGAGGCTTCCGTTCCGGGAATGGAAGCAAGCAGCAAACACCAAGCAGCGCCGCCACACGACACGAAAACGAAACGGAAAGCTAAACCCCTTCCCTTCTCTCCCTCCCGAAGCTGAAGACGACGACGCGTGAACCCCGAGGCGGCGCGCGGCGGCCGGGCAAGCGGCGGGCGACAAGGAGAGGCTAGGGAGCTAGCGCTGGCGCTCGCGAGAAAATAAACGGCTCCCTCCGGTAGGGAGATGGAGAGGGATCGGAGCGGGGGGTACGCACGCACCTCGCAGCCGAGGGAGGAGCCGATGAGTCGCCTGAGGTAGCTGATTACGTCCTGGCGGCGCCGCTCCGCCTCCTGGGTGGGGTGGACGCGCAGCACCACCTCGCCGGCGGCCGCCTCCGCGGCACGCACCGTGTCCCGCCGGATCGCCGACGGCGGAGGCGCCCTCCTCGCCATCACCGCCGCCAGCGTCTCCCTCTCGCCTCCGCTGCCGCTCGCGCCGGCAGCGGCAGCGCCCCTCCCCCACGGGAGCGCCCACCCGTCGGCGCCGGGCACGAACCACCCGCCGTCCGCTCCCTGGCCGCGGCCGCCGAAGTACGCCATTGGAGCCGGGGGAGGAATCCAATCGATCGGAACGAATGGAAAGCGCCGCGGGCGGAATCGGAGGGGTTTTCGCCCTCCGAGGCAGGAAAAGATTTCTCCCCTTCTCCTTTGGGGTCGGGTCCGGTCTCCTCTTGTCCGCTCGGGGATCCAGGTGGAGTTGGTTTGGTTTCTTCGGCTGCGGCTGGCTGCCCCGCTAGGTGTGGAAGAACTGGCTCTGGCTGCCTAGCTGGGTCCCTCCGCACTCGCCTGCCGCTGCTTATATAGGCGAGGCCACCGCAACGGGCCTGCGTGGTGCGTGCCTGCGCCCTGCTGTGTCTGTGGCTTCGTTACCTCTAGATATATAGATAGATAGAGGATTCTGCTTTTCTTTAAAATAATAGATAGACTATTTAATTTGTTGGGTGCATATATATGGACAAATTAAAGGAAGAAGATGTGGATGACTGCCAAAACCGGGGGCAGGGGCTAGCCCTGATGTATTGTGGTATTTAGAGTATTTTGATTGATCTGATATGGTAACTATATATGTATGTGAGATAGGCAAGAGGTGACTATTGTGTATGCTTTGATCCATGGATGGTCTTATGTTCATGCCTCATGAGACGAAGCAATGGCTATTGCACCAAAGTGGATCCCTGAACGTCGTGCTAGGATCACTGTGACTTTCGGAATCGGACAGAGCGAACACGACAAACGGGTCGTTGGTCCGTAATAACGTTAGGTGCAACACTTTTGGTGAGTGGATATCTTTTTTAGTTGTCGGGTATTGATGTCTCTGATACGACAACGGTTAGATACGGTCGAATTGATAAGCATATCCAAGTCATGTATGTGTCACGATGGTTTTCCAAATTGATCCATTGCTAAGATGGTGTAGGCGTAGCTTTGCTTTTGCCGCCTTTTGCATTTTCACATTTTTACCAGTCAGATGAACTCATGCCAAATGTCGTGTAGCTAGCAAGCGGAATTCTTACCGACAAGTGACGAGTCCTTGTTGGCTTTACGGATATGGTACGTAAGAATATTGGTTGTGTGCATCTTGATGATCGTCAGATCATCTTATGTTTTGTGTGTCATGAGATGAAAAGATGGATACTACACTAGAATGGATCTACTGGATGTGCTAGCATTTCTATGACTTTGAAATTTCATTGAGCGAATGCGACAAATGTTGGCGGTTGGTTAGTAAAAGGGGCAGGCGGAACACTTTTGGCATTAGTGGGCCACTTTTTTTTTTCCAAGGTATCGATACTTTTGAGACGGTCACCTTGGATATGGTGGAATTGATAAGGATATCCAAGTCATGTATGTGTCATGGCGGTTTTCCGTTGCTAAAGTGATTGAGTGGGCATATCTCTGCTTTGTACATTTGTATTTACACCTTTGTACAAGTCAAGTTAAACATGTCAATTGTCGTATACATAACGAACGTGGTCTTAACCGACAAATGTATACATTTTTATCTTTGACAAGTTGCGTATATTTGGATTTCCACAAACACAATAGGTGCGCCGATTATCTCTTCATATACTTTCTACCTAGGAAACAAATTAAAAAAAATCCACACATATGGTTTGATATACTGATAACTTTCTACTGATCGTTAAGTAAAATATTTTACCAGCACGAGAGAAATTTCTATGAACAGAAAAACACAATAATCGACCCAAATTGCTATATCGTGCCGCTTGCAAGCAATTTCCTTTCCAATTTAGATGATGCACGCTTTTCTTCGGGCAATTTACTCGCTGCTTTTATCCATGAAAAAGAATTGAAGTCACCTTTCAAATACACACCCATTTTGTTAGTTATCAATTTTTATTTCTTGAGAATTCAAGGTTGTAAAAATCACATTGCTGGGTGGTCTATATAATTGAAGTACTAAAATTGACGGACCACATTTTTGGACAATTAGCTACGCAGTTTTTACCGCAAATCACGTGTATAGAGCTTCCATGAGGTGAACCTGTCCCTTAGAATCCTCTTAGCAACCATTGATGACTTCTAGCAACCTCTAATGCACAAGAAGCAGTACACGGATCCAAACAAACAGGGATGCATTTTAGAGTTGCCATATGCCAATAAACCCATGTAAAGAATGATAAAAAAAATAACAGGTGAAAATTAAATAGTACTGGGAGGACCGTAACCCAAGCTGAAACACAGGAGTAATCACGGCGGAAGAACAGGGTTGCTCAGAGCTTTTGTTCCAACGTTCGTCCATGAGGTCTGCACAAGAAATGGGTGGCGGTTGCTGAAGATATCAGGGAAACTGACGAGGTGCAGTCAGAGGCCACTGCATTCAAGCACTGCCATAATAGCACAGAGATCTCCGTCTTCTAAAGGGAGAATGGAATCCCATTCATTTCCTGCTAGAACATCATCAGCGAATCCAGGGCACATTGATTATTTTCTCGAAAGATAATATACATAGACGATGTAAACGAGGCAAGATAAATATATATTATATATTGCTTGCATCCATGTATAATTCTCTCTCCAAGTATATGGCAGTAGAGATGGAAAATACATATACTTGGCATATTGTTATTATTCTCTTAACCATTGGTTTTTCCCGGATGATTCCATTTTTTTAAGCAGTAGTTGATTGAGCAACATATATTTCAAGTGCTGTAAATCTTGACTGCTTTTAATTCCATGCATGCCTCTTGGCTGTAGAAGCTTTTTGGCTCTATAGGAGCTGCTAGCTGTATGTTTTGGATTTAGCTGATAATAATGTTACTGGTTATTAATAATTTTGGCTATAAAATAAATAAAAAAGGTTTAATGACATAATCATAGCCACAGTGAATCACCGGCCGCCGTTCGATGCAAAACAGACCATATCTTCAAGCTAGCCTAGCCATCTCTAAGGGCGTCAGATATATATATCTAGAACGGCTTTCGCGGCGCAGCACAGTTGTCTGGCGTCCTGTTCTTCTATTCAAAATAGCCAAATTAATTGACAGGTCAGCACCCAGGTGGGACCACTTTGGTTCCTGGGGGCACCAACTCTGGAACAGCATCGACTGATGGACCACGGTGGTTTTTGTAACCAGCTAGCGGTAAGGGTTTATAATTACTGCCTAGGAATTTCACGAGAATCGTACAGGAAACACAAGAACTTCCTGCATTCTAAGGCCCTGTTTGGTTGAGCTGTGGCTGTGGGAAAAAGCTGCTGTGGGCTGTGAGCTGTGGAAAAGCTGCTGTGGGCTGTGAGCTGTAGAAAAGCTGAAAGCTGTTTGGTTAAACAAGTATAAAATATACCTTTTATCTTTATCTCTCTTGAAACAACTATGGAAGAGCTTTTTATTCCACCAATTTCGAAAAGCAGAAAGCCAAAAGCCAAAAGCAGGGTCAACCCAGCTTTCAAAAATGAACTACGGAAAAGCAGCTGCTTCTGAAAAAGCACCCTCCAAAAGCAGACCCTTTGATTGAGCTTTTGGCTTTTGGGGCCAAAAGCCAAAGCCAAAAGCCCAACCAAACAGGGCCTAAAGGGATCTTAAACATGTTAGCTATACTAAGACCACATATGTCGATACAATTTTTCATGTGCAAGAATTTTGTCGGGGGGGGGGTGTAAATGTAATATGGAGCTAAGGTAGGTTCTTTTTTACATAGTTAGTGGTTTGTTCCCTAGTGAACATTACTAGCTAGGAAGAGGACACTCGCTTATGTGAGAGTGTAGGTGGGACTTTAACACATAGCAAGTAGTGTGCTCAATGACAAAACAATGTTGTCATGTATTTTTAAATTTTAGGAGCGGTGACTAGGATTATTTCGGTGGCCTATGAACTTTATAGCAGTAACTCACACAAGAAGCTAGTAGTAATGTAAGGGGTCGTTTGGGAGTGCTCCTAGCTTCATATTCTCCATGAAAATCGCTTCTAGATTAGATAGCCAAACAGGTAAACTAAACAAAACTAGATTATGATTTTTGAGGATCTAACAAGAATTTATTTCTCCATTTATACTAGGAGTTAGGGGAGTTAAAAATTATTTACCAGCGTTTGATCTGATGAGTTAATCTTGTGTAAGGTTATATTGGAGCTACCTACAACGATTCAAGGAAAAATGAGATCGAGCTCATAAGAGAGAAGCTGCTGGTTCTTTTTTGATATAAGATAATTCTCAGTGGATAGTTTTATAGCGTTTCCAAGAATATAGAATGCAATGGAACATGAGCGAAACAATCACTTTCGATGCATAATTTTATTCTTTTGTTTTATGGGTATTTAATTATATGACTTATCTAGAGTTGAAAACTGAATCAAGAGAGATTCATCTACGTAAAACTCATGCATTCCCTATCTTCTTAAAAAACATTACCACATCATAAAAAATACTCATGTGACAAACTATTAAATACAGATAAAACTTGCGTGAGACTTCCACTGAGACTAGCCTAAGAGCAAAGCTAATAATACAGCCAGCTGCTAACTGTATGGGAACTTACAACCAATCTATTAGCTCACCAGTATAATAGTTAGCCAACTTATAGCCCATTTGTCTGTCTCATTTTTGTGCAAGCTAGCTGGCTGTAAACTTACATCCTGTTTCTCTTCTCTCTCCTCTACTCTCTACTCCATCTCAGCATATGGCCCACCTACAACCCCTCGTTATACTTGCTTTGAAGAGGTGCTGATTCACACATGAGGTGTGCAGCTCTGCAACAGAATGTCATGCATGCATGCGTGAGGTAGGCCATGGGTTGACCGGGGTGGCCCTGTAGTGCAGCCTCCATGCATGGTCCATGATGCTTTGTGTAGTCTTCTGTGATCCCTTCTGCCTCCGCCAAAAGGCAAAAACAACATTTGACCCAGGTTCAGCATGCATGCATGCGCATATATGCCTACTATGTGGGTCCAGTCTCGGAAAGTCACAGCAGAGAAGCAGAGATCGAAAGCCAGAGTGGCATGCTGTTCTATTGGTGACCAAGCTAATAAATAGCGTATAGCGAGTTGGTAGCGGATTGACGTCGAGACAGCAGATTGTGAATAGTGGACGATATTGCGGATGGTAAGTTCCAATAGCGACACTTGATAATCTCACATAATTTTAAATACATATATCATAAATAATGAGTATAAATAGACATTTAATTGTCCTCAAAGAACTGATGTCTCATATATTTAAATTAATAAAACAAACATGGTGTTCCACGCATTAAATCATCACATTAAAAGTTTGCAAAGAAACATATTATTTGCCTCTACGCTACTGCGGCCTGCTACGTGTAATTACGGCCCGCAATATCGCTTGCTATTTAAAATTACGGCCACAAAGTTTGAGTCTGCAAAGTTTAGAGCGCTACCTCGTGGAACGCTATTTATTACCTTGTTCGTGACAGTGACAACAAATGAAGATCCTCGTCGTGACATGGGTGAACGAGAAATGTCATTGTAGGTTGTAGCAGAGAGAGATGTCCTTGGCCATGTTTAGTTCCCCAATTTTACAGAATTTGGCACTATGTAAAAAGAAGATTTTCCGTCACATCAAACTTGCGGTACATGCATGGAGTACTAAATGGAGTCTTTTACTCGTGTGCCATTATAAAAGTTGGGTCTAACCTCCACACCACTAAAAAGTTCGAGCATACCTGTATGCCCAAGTCGAACTTGGTTTTACCCTCTGTGCCATTCCACATAGAACTTGGTTTTACCTGTATGCCCAAGTCGAACTTGGAGTACAGTGTAGCTTGAGAGGCTTGTACTTCTTCCACATATTGAAAATGGGGTCTTCACTTATCAATTCTGAAAGCACAAGAAGTTTTCTGGATCTGTTTCTTCGATCTGGTTGGTAGAGCTTCGGCTCTAACTAAAACAGCTTTAGTTTTGACTTTACTTATGGAGTAGATTTATTTGGGGAGCTGAAACTATTTTTTGAACCGTTTGGCAAAATAGATTCTCTTTCTGCTGAAAAAGGATGAAAGGTCCAAAAATACTTTTTCTTTTTCTTTTTTTTCTTTCCTTTTTATATTTCTCTTTATTTATTCTTTATTCTTTCTCTCCCTGCCTCATCGCTTCGCAACTGCCGGGTGCCGGCATCGCATCGGCCGCATCGCTCGCATCTCTCTCTCCTCGGCCGCTCGCATCTCTCTCTCTCCTCTGCCGCTCGCATCGCAGCTCCCGGCGCCTCCGCGCATGCCCCCGCAGCAGCGGCCGCGCGCGACCCGGCGGACCGACGGCCGCGTCCCGGCGCCCAGGCGGCCTCGTGCCCAGTCCAACTCGCGCGCCTCCCCATCGCTGCCGTGCTCCCGGCGGCCCGCCTCCTCCACCGCGTGTGCCTCCCTGGACCCCGGTCGCCGGCTCGTCGCCACCCTCGCCGGCGTCCTCTGCATCAGGAAGAAGCCGATGCCGGCAAGGAAGAAGCCACGCATTAGGGGCATCCGCGTCCAACTCACCCTGGGCCTGCACGCACAGCGGATGGAGCCGGAGGAAGCTAGCTTTTTTTTTAGCTCCGGGCGCGTCGTCCACCTCCACTCAGCAGGATTTCAGGGGATCCTCGCATGGAGCAGTTTGGCCAGAGGCCGTTTGGCTGAGGGAGCGGTAAAACGGCTTCGGGAGCCGCGGGAGGGGCGGTACCAAACGGCCCCTCAGTTTTCCACAGCTCCTGTGCATGCCTGCAATATTTATTAAACACAGTGGCGGACCTAGGATTTTATCATAGGGTATGCCTCAAATAAAATTTCTTATGCAATTCGGTAAACTATTTACAATTCGGTAAAACCATATTCTAATTCGGTAAAACCACATACATTAAATAACATGATAAGCCTTAAATTCAAAGATTAAGCTAGAAATGACGACAAATCTCAATATAAATTGTTCAAATGAAATACAAATCGTTCGAAATATAGCCATATGGAAGAGACTTACAATATTACTTGTTTATCCGCCGCTTTCTTAATGACATGAATGTCTCGATTATATCATCTTTATCAACTTCGAAGAAAATATCCCGCTCAATGAATGTGACTAGACAATCATCCAAAACACTATCACCTAGCTTATTCCTTGACTTTGTTTTCACTATAACCAATGCAGAAAATACCCTTTCAACACTCGCAGTTGCCACCGGTAAAACCAATATCAATTTGAGAAGCAAGTAAACCATATCATACACTTTGTGCCTCTGTGTTGCAACAAGCTTAACTGAGAGATCAATAATGTTGTCTAGACCTTGGAAGCTATCATCTTGTTTAATGTCATCAATATAATTATCAAGTTGCAATTCAAGTTTTAGCAAATCATTGTTGGAGAAGTCCTTAGGATAAAATTCAGCCAATCTACGTACCTTTCGTGCATCAAATGAAGCAAAGTACTGGGAAGGACTAAAGGCTGACATACAAGAGAGTAGCTCCATATTGTTCTCATCAAACCGATTATCAAGCTCTTGACTAATTTGATCAATGACACCAATGTATACTTCTCTTCTGAAATGGTCATCATTTGTTTGGTTCCGGGCACCGACATACCTTGCTGATTTTCCATAGGGCACATAAGCACCATCCAAAGTAGGAACTTCAACATCATGTGTAATGCAAAAAGAAGTGACCCTCTCAAGAAAATTATCCCAACCATCAGACCTCAACTGCCGTATTCTGCTCTTTGCAACATTAACAAGTGAGATTGCATTAAGAATATCTTGATCCCTTCTCTGCAAACACTCGGATAACTCATTTGTGTATCCAAGAATAACATACATTAAGTGCACAAAGAAAACGAACTCAAAGTTTTCAAATGCTCCAAGCACAAAATGTATCCTTGTCCAATCATCCTTATATGCAATATCACCACCAAGTTCAATGAGCACATCATGGATTGAGGAATACATAGTGATGATGCTACATATAGTTTTGTAATGAGAGTCCCACCGAGTCTCACCAGGCCTAGGCAAATCCATCTCTTGATTTAATCCACTCCCGGATTCAAGCTCACCACACTCTAGTGCTTTGTTGACATTCTCAATCCTAGCATTTCGAAGCATACCATGACGCTTGCAAAAATCCCAACAATGTTCAACAAGATAGATACTTGATCAAAAAAAGTCTTACAATCAGTATTTCCCTTAGCAACAGCAACAAGAACTAGTTGGAGTTGATGTGCAAAGCAATGAATATAATACACAGAAGGTGATTCTTGCATGATCAATGTTTTCAGCCCTTTAATATCTCCTTTCATATTGCTAGCCCCATCATAACCTTGACCTCTAATCTGAGTCATACTCAATCCATGACTAACAAGTAAACCTTCGATTGCTTCCTTAAATGACAAAGAGGTAGTATCATCTACATGAACAACTCCAATGAAGTGCTCACAAGGCCTTCCAAGTTTATTAACATAACGCAAGCAAAGAGCTAGTTGTTCTTTATGTGATATATCACTAGACTCATCGGCTAAAATTGCAAAGGGCTCATCACCAAATTCTTCAATTATTTTCTTTCTAGTTTCTATGGCACAATAGTGAATAATTTGCTTTTGTATCTTTGGGCTAGTCAAAGTGCAATTACCTGGAGCATTGTTCAAGACATACTTGTTCACTTCATCACTATTTCCTGCAAGAAACTTCAAAAGTTCAATGAAGTTGCCTCTGTTGCTAGACTCTTCACTTTCATCATGTCCACGGAATGCCAATCCTTGATGCAAAAGAAACTTGATACATCTAAGTAAATATGTCAACCTTTTCTTGTAAAGACGAAGATCCTCGTCAGTCCACTTCTCAATGTGATAATCAATTGCTACCTTGGGATTAATAAAACCAATGTATCTCTCCTGAGCTGCATTGTGTGCCATAGAACTACTATATTTGAGAAGTGCATTGTTTCCTATATTCCAATTATTCCATCCATCAACAATAAATGTATTTGACCTAGTACCCTTCTTGAACTAATAGCATATAAAGCAAAATGCAGAATCCTTCTTGATACTATATTCAAGACATTCATAATTATACATCCATGCTAAATTGAATCGACGAGGTTTGCCTCCAATGTATCTTGATGGAAAATCATGTGTATAAGGTTTGCAAGGACCTCTTGTAATATATGCTCTACGGATTGCATCTTGATCATTAACATGATAATCTTTAATGGGCATCCTTTCACCTGGATCATGTGGAAGGCGATTGATGTCATAAACCGGTGGCTTTGATGCGGGCGGTGGGTAGGGGCGGGGGCACAGGATCTTCAACCACCACTCTATCTTGCTCTTGATTCTGCTCTTCAACCGGAGGTGGGGCAATGTTTGAAGCCGCAGCTGCTGCCTTCTTTGCTTCGTGTTTGTGAAAAAGAGACACAATGTCTCCACTTCTCTTCATAATTGAACAATTCTGAAAAAAAAATTATGTAATGTAAGTACGACAACTAGCTAGGCACTATAGCAAAACTCACATGCGATGATGGAATCATGTTACTGTTAAAAAACTCACATGCTGCCTGCCGTCTTTAATGGATTGATGCTAATTAAATTAGTGGTCTGTTGTCTGCTGAACGAAATCACGAACACGAAGTCACGAACTGGAATACAAACAAATCACTCATAAATAAATAGATAAAATATGAGTAGTGAGTACACAAGTTTTCTGCAAATAAGAAGATCAATACCTGCAAGTACGGCCGCCGTCGAAGTCTCGTCGCGGCTCGACGGCTCGTCGTCTCCTGGCCGGCCCCACGCCGACGACGCCCGAAGCGATCTGCGCGTCTCGCCTAATCGCCCTAACCCCGCCGTGGCCGCACGCCGCAGACGAACACAATCTGACTCTGACGAACTGACGAAGACGAGTAGAAGACCAACAGACGACTCGACTTCTCCTTCTGTTCTACCGCGTGCAGATGCAGTTACTCCCTCCGTGATTCGAGATCGAGGCCGCCGCAGTTACTCCGCGAGTCTCGTCCGTGATACGCGTGCGAGATTGCTTCGTGCTTCCTTTCTCTCTTTTTTACATATAAAATTTATATTATGTATGTATGACTGCTGGACCACAGGGTATGCCGGTCCGCCACTGATTAAACATGCATGTATACGTTCTATTAATTGTTAGTGTCTGATATAGTTTTTTTCTCACAAAGGTGGTTTAGCTACTGACTCAAAACCACAAGCAACCTGCTGCATAAACCAAAAATAATATGTATATACATTCTATGGTTAGTGTAGATATAAAATACTATTTAGGTTTACCTAATTCATATGAAAGAGGTGATGATTATGATGTACACTATGTCACTTTGACTGGATCGTCCTATAATGTTCATGTGTCATGAGATGGAGCAATAGTTCGTAGATGAGGTCTATTCTAGCAAAAAGCTTTTAAGAGTAACAGAAGAATTACATTGCTGTGAGGCACTGACTTACTAGAAATTGTTGTAAAAACAACTCTAGTTCAACCCACACTTTATATATGTGCATATTTCAGATCCGGATCAACCCTGTGTTATGCAATGTAATGCCCCGTTCGGCTTGCTGAAACTTGGCCGAAAGTGGCTGAGAAACACTGTTCTGGCTGAAATGCTGTGAGAGAAAAACACTGTTCCGCCTGAAAAAAGAAGCCGAACAAGCCGGATATAAGGTAAGCCGAACGGGGCCAAGAGGCAATCTTCTAGCTAGATGTGCTACCATTATTATGACTTGTAAATTGGATCAAGCTATAGCGACAAATGTTGGAGGTTGGACGGTAAAGGGGTTTGGCGGCACACTTTCGACACGAATGGAATCCTTTTGTCGTGTATTAATAACATTTTTTTGTGAACAGTGTATCAATAACATTGACATAGTGACCATGGATATGGTGGAGCTAATAAATGTATCCAAGTGCATGTATCGTGGTGGTTTCCGTAATCAGTTGCTAAAGTGATTGTGCATGTGTATCTTTGCTTTGTTGATTTTGTATTTACACCTTTGTACAAGTCAATTGAAACATGTCAAAAATGTAGTGAAGCTAGTGAGCGAAATCCTTGTTGACAACTTTTTATCTTTGAAAAGTGACATGTATTTGATTTGTACAAACATAACTGGTGCTCCTATAATATATTCTTATACTTTTTACCAAAATATGCACGTACATGGTTAAATATATCGATAACTTCATACCAATTAGTAAGTAAAGTTTTACCGGCGTTAGAGAAAATTCCATGAACATAAAAGCATAAGGCAGAATAGTCATTTTGGTCCCTGAAATATTATTCGAGACTCGGTTTTATCCCTAAACTTTTAAAACGGTCGTTTTAGTCCTCAAACTCTACTATTAGGCTCAGTTTCATCCTAGAACTATGGAGATGGTCATTTCAATTCTCAAACTTTGCATTTTGGGCTCAATTTCATCCTACAACTATAAAGATGACCATTTTAGTCTTCAAACTTTGCGTTTTCAGTCTTTAAACTTTTATTTTCAAACTCAACTTTGTCAATCATTCTATGTGGAACACTATGCTGTTGCACCTGGTTAGCTTCAACACCACCAGCAATTGGAGATAAAAAAATATTATTCTTCCAAAAACACTTTAGTGGCCATTTGTAAGTGCATCTAGCCCTTTAGTTGGTTTTAGAATATGAATACAAATGTTGAAAGTGTGCCATCCGATTTGGTAGTTGGGACAACGCTAGGGACAATAGTATCTAACGATGACTGTCCATCTCAAATCGCGAGTGGTGCCGGACAAAGGACAAAGTTGTGACAAAATGCATTTTGATAATTCATAGATGAAATTGTGCCTAAAATATAAAAGTTTTCTTTTTAGATAGACAAAATTGAGTTGAAAAATAAAAGTTTAAAGACCAAAATGCACTTTGGTAGTGAATGGATGAAATTGAGCCCAAAATGTACAGTTTGAGGACCGAAACGACCATCTTCATAGTTCTGGGACGAAATTGAGCCTAAAAATAGAGTTTGATGACTAAAATGGCCGTTTTGAAAGTTTAGGGATGAAACTGAGCCTCGAGTAATAATTCAGGGACCAAAACGGCTATTTTGCCAAACCATAACAAATTGACCCAAATTACTAAGTAGTGCTACTTGCATGGAATTTTATTTTCAGTTTAGTTATTGTGTTGTTTCCTTTGGGTAATTAAGTGTTTTCATTTATATATGGAAAAGTACTCACCTTTCCATATACACATCCCATTTTCTTAACTACCAATTGTTATTATTTCTTGATAATTCGAGGTTGTCAAAATCACAATGCTGGCCTATATAATCGTTGTACTAAAATTGAGTGTCCACATTTTTATAAATGGTAATACATAATCTAGACATATATGTCTACATTGTAGTGTTACCAAACATAAAACTAATATGTATATGCATTGTATGTCTGGTGTAAATATAAAAGACCATTTGGATATACATATGTGATGTGTAAGAGGTGATTAAGATGTAAACTATAATTGGATCATCTTATGTTTGTGTCATGAAATGCAACAATGGCCACTTCACGAAAAATGGTTTGGAGATGAAATAGTTTAACAAACATCTTAATTCAAGAGTGAGAGAAAATAATTATATTGCTACAGAAGATGTAGCAATATCTACTTCACAAAAATGGTTTGAACTTTCAAGACTAAGGAAAAAATTTCTATTGCTATGAAGTGCCATTGACTTAATAAAAATCGCTACATCAACTCCACTTCAGCACCCACTCAACCCGTGTCTATTTTTGATCCTAACAAACAAATATAGACATAACACCGATTCAAAAGGTACACATATGAATGCATGGTGTTAAGAGAGAATCTGCTAGATGTGCTAGCATTAATGCTTCACAACTATTGGATCCAGCAATAGCAACAGACTGTTGGTAGTTGACTGGTAAAGGGGTTTGGTGGGACCCTTTTGACATGAATGGATTATTTTTTTAGTGTTGATAACTCTGATATGGCAACCGCGGATATTCTGGAATTGATAAGAATATCCATGTGTATGTATTGTGGCAATTTCCTTGATCCGGTGCCAAAGTAATTGTCTATATGCATAGCTAACATCTACTTGTTGCTTTCATATTTACACCTTTGTACAAGCTAAGTCCATTGAAAGATGTCCATATCTCGTGTAGCTAGTGAGCCAAATCCTTGTCAACAAATATAAAGAATTCTGAACTTTCACAAGTGTCACAGATTTGGATTTGTACAAACATAACTGCCTCCTTATTATCTCTTAATATACCGTTTTTCAAAAAGGGCATGGAATACACATTTACATGGTCAAATGTATTGATAGATTCGCCCTAATTAACAAGAAAACTTTCACCAACATGAGAGAAAATTCCATGAACAACAAGACACAATAAATTGACCTAAATCACTATATTATATATGCTGTTCACCTAAAACTTTCTCTTCAGTTTATTAGATGCACTACACGCTTTTCTTTGGGTAATTTAGTCGTTGTTATTATATATGAAAAGAAGTCACCTTTCAAATACACACCCCATTTTGTTAATTAGAGACAGTTATTTCTTGAGAATTGAAGGTCATCAAAATCATATTGGTGGTGAATTAACAATCCACATTTTCGCACATCACTGCATTAATGTACCACAAATCATGCGCTGAGCTTCCATTAGCCATTTGGTGAACCTATCCCTGGAAATCCTCTTAGCAACCATTGATGACTACTAACTTACAATGCACAAATGCCAGTACATGGGTCTAGACAAAAGGACTTAGGGCTGCATTGCACCGTTGCCATAAAAAGCCATATGCCAAAGATTATATTGGCCCTGGCTAGAAAGAGAGTACATCACGGAGGAAGGACAGGGTTGTTCAATACTTTTGTTCCATTTGTTAGTTGATCTCCACCAATAGGCCCAACGGCCTATTGGGCCCTTATCTCTGCTCCCTGATCGGGGGAGCCCAACCTTAATCCGGTTGGTGGGCCCCTGTCGCACAGCACACATAAAAGGAAGGTGGGGGTGAGGGCTTGGACTACGAGGTTCGCCGTGAGCCGCCATCCCACCTACAATAACCCTAATCCGATCTAAAGGCAGTGCTGCCAGCGATGGGATGTGCCCCAACCACCGCCGTCGACCCACTGTAGGGTCACCACCGTCCCCTCTGGATCTCCACGGCATCGCTACCTCGCCGTCTCGCCACCGACCCAGAGCTGCCCCTACACCGGCGTCCAAGCTGCTGCGGCGTCATGGACAGAGCGGTGAATCCTCGCAAAGGGTGAGAAGGCTCACACCGGATCTACGGGTTACATAGAGGTACACACATTCGATCCTAACAATGGTACCAGAGCAGGTTACTAAGTGTGTAACCCTAACCCTAACCGGGTAAAAGCAAAGAGAGAAAGAGACCGGGGTACTGTCTACAGGTCATCACCGCCACTGCGCGAGGGGGAAAGGAGCCGCACCGTTCGACGGCGCACGGCAAAAGTAAAGAAAAGAACAGATCCATTCGGATCAGAGAAGAAATAGGGCCCTAGGCTCATAGAGCCAAAACCCTAACCCTAGAACTGGGATAACCTTTTCGGGTGAACAAGAAAAAGAAAAAAAAGGAGACAACTCAAATCTGAAGGGGAAGAAGGAAAGGAACCCCAGATCCAAACCCTAATACCCCATAACCAGTTCGGAAAAGAGGAACGAGATTCAAATCCGAAAGGGGAAGGGGAAAAGAACAGGGTTGGGACACGAACCCTAACCCTAGATCCATTCGGAAGAACTCCGGAAAAAGTAAGAAACATCACAAAAGCAAATCAGAGAAAAGAAGAGAAAAAAATCCAAACCCTAATCACCGGGCGAATCGTTTCGCCGGCGAGGGAGAAGAAGACCGAGTCGGGAAAAATTTTCGCCGGGCTCGGCCAAGGGGGCGCCGCGGCCAGGCCGCTCGATGGCGGCGTGCTCACCCGCTGGGGAGCGCGCACGCCGGCGAGGGGGCCGGCGACGGCGCCATGGCTCTGCCCCTCCACCGTTTTTGCCCGCTCGGTCGCCGCTCGGTGCTCACAGCTCTGAGAAGAGAGAGCGTAGAGAGAGAAGTGGAGGAAGTGAAATGACCCTAGGGTTTCCGATCGCGGGCCGCGGCTGTGGTTTTGATCGCGCGAAATCGACGCGCAGCCGTCGATCTCCATCGGACGGCTCGATCGAAAGCGATGGCTTTTAGCCCAGTGGGTGCGCGCCTTGAGCAGATTGCCGGCCCCCAAAGTTGCGGCTGGGCATGGGAAGCGCCATCGCAAGGCGTGGGCGTGGGCGCCTTGCCGCTTTTGGGCGAAGGAGCGGTCAGAGTATGAATCAGTTTTGTTTTTTTCATTTTCCAGTAAAGATTTTATTTTCTGGAAAATGAATAAATGGCTTAAAGAAAATATGAAAAGGTATTTTAAACTAGAAAAAAAAGAAAAAAAAGAAAAGTTTTTCCAGTAAATGTTCATTTCCTGGAAATTGATTAATGGATTAAAGGAAATAGAAAATACAATTTTCCCTGTGGGTAAAGTTCAAGAAAAGGAGAAGTTTTTCCACAGCTAGAGAAATGATTTATTCTCCAGTTAATTTGTACCAATGTGGTATTTAATTGGAGAAAAGAAAAGTTTTTTCGCTGCTAAAGAAAATGTTGATTCTCCAATTATTTTGAACCAATGTGGTATTTAATTGGAGAAAAAGAGTTTTGATATGATTATGATGTTGTTATTTTCTGACCAACGTTGTTAATAACAATATCGTAATGCTAATGATTTATGCATTAATTCTACTTCTGCCCAACGGTGATGTAGAATTAGTGTATAAGAACATATGTTAATTTTAATGATTTATGCATTAATTCTATTTCTGCCCAACGGTGATGTAGAATTAGTGTGTAAGAACAGTTACGAAAGTTAAAGATTTATGCATTAATTCTATTTCTGCCCAACGGTGATGTAGAATTAGTGTATAAGAATAGTTGTATGTTTTGATTTTGATCAACGTTGGAATCAAGGCATGCAAATGGTGTTAATTTTATGTTAAGAAAAGATTTGACCTGGTTTTCATCTTGTTTGAGGTGGACTGGGTAGTCACCTCACCGTGTTCCACTGAGTTTGTGGCACCGGTGAGGGAAACAAAAGAGAATGATGCCACTTGGGCAACTAAAGAAAGGGATTTTGAATCCCAAAAGATATCCTATGGCTTTTGAGCATAGGAAGTGGGTCGCTGCAAACAAGAAATGTTTGGCTGTGATAAAGAACATGATTGAACCTACAATTGTGGGCTCAATCCCAGAATGTGACACGGTCACCGAGTACCTCGATAGAATAAAGAGCAGTTCATTGGCTCTTCAAAGACATATGCCACTTAGCTGATAAAGCTGGTCACAGAGTGTTACTCTGGAAATGGTGGCATAAGAGAGCTCACGATGCGTTGTCGAAATTATGGCACTGTCGTTTAGGCCATATTTCGAGGGGGGAGAATAGAAAGACAAGTTAAGAATGATATTCTTCCTCCATTAGAGCTCTCAGATTAAGTTCAATGCAGAGAATGCATAAAAGGAAAGTATGTAAAGAAAGATGACAAACGAAGCATAGGAATTTTACAGATTATTCACACTGACGTCTGTGGTCAGCTTTCCTGTAAAGAGTGTGGATGGTTATGATTCGTTCATAACATTCACAGATGATTACTCCCATTATGACTATATTTATCTAATCAAAGAAAGAAAAGATGTATTGGATAAATTTAAGACATTAAAGATTAAGATAGTCAGGTCTGACCGTGGGGGAGTACTACGGTCGGTATACCCTAAAAGAATGGCATAGTAGCCCAGTATTCTACACCGGGCGAACCTCAGCAGAATAAAGTAGCTAAAAGAATCAATCATACCCTGATGGATATGGTGGGCAGTATGATAAGTCACTCCACCTTACAGTTAAGCCTGTGGATGGAGGCGTTGAAAACAGCCATTCATATTCTTGATAAAGTATCAAGAAAGTCGGTGCCCAAAACACCGTATGAGTTGTGGACAGAAAGAGTACTTTCACTAAACACTTGAGTGTGTGGGAGAGCCCTGCTGAGGCTAAAGTATTTAACCCAAACATTGGGAACCTAGATTCCAAAATAGTAAGTTGCCATTTCATTGGCTACCTAGAAAAGTCAAAATGTTTTCGTTTCTACTGTCCAGAGGGACTGACAAAGTTTGTGGAAACAAGACACGTTGTCTTCCTAGAGGATGAATTGATGAGGGGGAGCATGGTAGCTCGAGAAATTGACCTTGAAAAGAAGTGGGTGTATGTGCCCACTCCAATGATTCATGAGCCAATGTTCTCACTACCTGCTGTCGCTGCACCGACAGTGCAAGATACTATGATGTCAGCACCTGTTGTTATTCCAACTGTGGCAACACCGAATAAAAACGAGGAACCTGTTCTTCAGGATTCTATTGAACCTATTGCCACACATGAGGGGGAGCAACAACAGCCTCAAACAGAGAGATGTGCCAAATGTGAAGGCCCCCTAGAAGGTCTCAAAGAGTTAGAGAATCAGCTATTCCTGTTGATTATAAAGTGTACAACACTGATGAATTTTAAATGGAGGATGATCCCACCTCATTTGAAGAAGCCATGAGAAGTGATCATTCATCAAAGTGGCTTGAGGCCATGGAAGATGAAATGAAATCAATGAATGCCAATAAAGTTTGGGACTTGAAAATAATTCCTAAAGGAGCCAAAACAGTAGGCTGTAAATGGGTCTACAGAACAAAACTTGACTCTCAAGGGAATATAGAGACATATAAAGCGTGACTTGTGGCAAAAGGCTTTATGCAAAGAGAAGGGATTGATTACAATGAGACATTTTCTCCAGTCTCATGTAAAGTTTCTTCCAGAATCATAATGGTATTAGTGGCACATTACGATTAAGAATTACATCATATGGATGTAAAGACGACATTTCTCAACAGAGACTTGGAGGAAAATGTTTACATGGCACAACCGAAAGGTTTTGTCATGGAAGGAAAAGAACGAATATGATGCCGCCTAAAGAAATCCATTTATGGATTAAAACAAGCTTCAAGACGGTGGTACTTGAAGTTTGATCAGACAATAAAGAATTTTGGGTTTTAAAGAGAATATAGAGGACAATTGTGTCTATACAAAGTAAACAGAATGTAAATGACAATTGTGTCAATACAAAATTTAAGAATGGGAAGTTTATCTTCCTTGTCCTGTATGTAGATGATATCTTACTTGCTAGTAGTGATGTCAGTCTACTACTGGAGACAAAGAAATTTGATATGAAAGATCTTGGCGAAGCCTCGTTCGTTCTAGGGATCGAGATTCACCGAGATAGAAGAAAAGGGTATAAGGACTGTCACAAAAGGCATACATGGAAAAGATCTTAAAGAAATTCAGTATGCACAAATATAGTCCCTCACCTGCTCCTATAGTCAAGGGCGATAGATATGGGGATTTTTAATGCCCCAGGAACCAATATGAGCTCAATCGATAAAGTAAAAGTGGTTCCATATACTTCAGCTGTCGGAAGCTTGCAACATGCTCAAGTATATATACGCCCTGACTTGACATTTGTTACCGGGTTTTATTTGGCAGATTCTAGAGGAATTCTAGAATAGAACACTGAAATTGATAAAGAAAGTCTTGCGTTATTTACAAGGAACGAAATGCCTCATGATGACATATAGAAGATCCGATTCACTCCACATGGTGGGATATTCAGATTCTGATTATGCGAGAGTGAATGCATATCCAGGCGTGGATTTTCTATCATCTCGCAAAGGGGAGCTATTTCATGGAAAAGCTCAAAGTAAACTGTCACTACATCGTCCATAATGTATGACAGTTTGTAGCGTGTTATGAGGCAACGGGCAGGTGAACTAACTAACGAAGTTCATACCCGGTTTGAAGGTGGTTGACGACATCTATAGACCACTAAAGTTATACTACGATTATAATCTGGCAGTAAAGGATGCTCACAACATAAGTCAAGTGGTGCTGCCAAACATATTGACATAGAGTATTATGTTATGAAAGATAAAGTCCGGGATCAAGTCATAAGTCTTGAGCATATAAGAACAGAAAGGATGCTCGCGGATCCGCTTACAAAAGGCTTACCACCCAACATGTTCAGAGGACATGGTGTTCAGAGAACATGTAGCTAGCTTGGGTTTAAGGGAAAGCCTAAAATATTCCTGGACAAAAGAAGGCCCAAAGATAAGTATCTATTTCATAACAGAGTAGTGAGTTGTAGCTGTTAAGTCTATCGACAATGGACCGTGACGATGAGACATGCTCTATGAGCTAATCTGTAATGGAATGAACAAAAGTAAATGATATGAAAGTGAAAGATGGAATGAGATCAAGGGGGAGAATGTTAGTTGATATTCACCAATAGGCCCAACGGCCTATTGGGCCCTTATCTCTGCTCCCTGATCGGGGGAGCCCAACCCTAATCCGGTTGGTGGGCCCCTGTCACACAACACACATAAAAGGAAGGTGGGGGTGAGGGCTCGGACTACGAGGTTCGCCGTGAGCCGCCATCCCACCTATAGTAACCCTAATCCGATCTAAAGGCAGTGCTGACAGCGACAAGATGTGCCCCAACCACCGTTGTCGACCCACTGCAGGGTCACCACTGTCCCCTCTGGATCTCCACGGCATCGCTACCTCGCCGTCTCGCCACCGACCCGGAGCTGCCCCTACACCGGCGTCCAAGCTGCTGCGGCGTCATGGACAGAGCGGTGAATCCTCGCAAAGGGTGAGAAGGCTCACACCGGATCTACGGGTTACACAGAGGTACACACATTCGATCCTAACACCATTATCCATGCCCTCTTAGCATGAACGCGGGAAGCAATTGTTGAAGATAAATGGGAAAACTGATGAGATGCAATTAGAGGTCACCACATTCAAGAACTACCACCATAATAGCACAAAAATTTCCATCTACTATAAATAAAGGATTGTGAAGCCCATCCATTTCCAGCTAGTATATTATGAGGAAATATATCTCAAATCTAGGGGGCATTAATTATTTTATTGAAGTAGATGTATATATATGGTGCAAGATAAATGCAGTGTGTACTACAAGAAATTAAAAAAAATCTAAATATAACCCCCACCCCGCAAAAAGCCCTTTTATATAGCATATTATACCAATATATTGTAGTATAAACTACTACAAATCATGGTAGCTATTACTTTAACGTATTTTAATTTGGCTATAACACTTTTTGGCTATGAACTGTGTTGAATGCTTTGGATTCAGTTGATAATTTTTTTTATTGCTTATTTATTTTTACTAAAAATAAATAGAAAAACGATGACATGATCACAGCCAGAGTGGCTCACCGTTCGGTGCCAAGGTAGATCACATCTTTAGGATACGTCTATCTATCCCATTGGATATCACAGAAACCACACCTGTTTCTGTCTAAAGAGTCAGGCTGACATATAGGCCGGTCAACATGTAAGCCCCAGATCGAAACATCACAGTGGCTTCTGTATACCACGCCCCTGAATGCATCCTTGATGTCAGTCACATGAAACATACATGTGTGTGGATCGTGAAGTGGTTTTTGGCTGTATGGATCTTTGTAGCTCATCTCTCAACCGATCCATATAGTAGTTAGCTCTTCCCTATTAATACATGGCCCACTTGTCTCTCTCATAAAGTTTCTTGGTTCTTATGTCTAAGCCGGCTATACTTACAGTCCACTTCACCTCTCTCTCCTCTCCTCTCCTCTCTCTCTCTCCTCCATCTCAGCATACAGCCCACCTACAACCTTTTATTACTTGCTCTAATGTTGAAGACAACTCGCGCACACATGTGGCAACTTAGGTGTGTGACTTTTGCACTTTGCTTGGCAAGTAGTGTATAAACAGATTTTGTCATATCTTTTCAATTTTCGAACAATGACTAGGATTCTGGTGGCCTACTATATATGAACTTGGCAGCGCATTCTCGATCACAAGAGGCTAGAACATATCTGGTCAGTTTGTACTTCTTGCTTTTGAACAAAGGACAACGATAGCATTGCTCTAGACTACAAGTAACATTTTTTTGTGAATTACACAAGTACAGACGTAGATGCTTAACACACACGCACACTTACCCCTGCGAACACACGTACACAAATCCTACCCCTATGAGCATATTCAAAAGACTGTGCCGGCATATCTCAAGATTGACGAATTCACCATAGGCGCCTCGACAGGAACGTCGCCTACCATTGAAAGCACAACACCGTTAAATCCTGGAATAAATCCAGGAAAATGTGAACACCCGTGTCAAGTCGAGGACTTGAATCCTGGTGGGTAGGTTCCACCACAAGGAACCTAACCAACTGAGCTAGGCTCAGTTCGCAGACTACAAGTAACCTTATTTTGTCCCTCAAGGAAATCAGGGGCTACGACGTATACACCACTGAAAATATTCTCATGTGTGGATGATGTTCATGTTCATATGCATAGCTAGGAGAACCAAAGAAAAAAACAAAAGAGACTTGATTGCATCCTTTTGAATATTTCATCTTTTTATGTGGCATAAAATTAATCCCATGTAAGCTAGGTTATATTGGAGCTTATTGACGATCATTAATGCTAATCATAAACTGTCAATATAACTTGCATTTATCTTTAAAATTAATCACCAACATAGGAGTAGTGATTTATACTAAGTATTTCCATGAGTTTTGATGATTTTGTGGGCAGGAGGATTTATCCAGAAAATGGGCAAAGTGGGCCATATTAACTCAACAAATCAGGCCAACCACAAAGGAACTGACTTCACTGGGCCCTAATCCATAGCCCAAGATGTAATAATGAAGATCCACGTGGACGGAGTCAGAGGTGGGGTCGGTCGACCCCACCTATCGTTGGTCGACCTCCCTGGACCCACCTGTCAGCTTTAGTCGACTCCAACCGACCTTGGGGATAAATCTACACCATTAATTCAAGTCGGTTTTGATGAATGGTGGAGATTAAGCCGTGCCATGGATCCATGGGCCCATAGGATTGCCGGGCACCCCTATAAAAGGACCCCTAGACCCCCTCCAGAAGGGATCGTAGTTGAAGAGAAGAATAGTTTCTAGAGTAGAATCTATTCTTTTGTACATAGAAAATAGTGTGATAGAGAGTGAGGGAAAGTTTGGAGGAAGTAATGGCTTGTCGGTGCTCTCCTTTCGACTTGTACCTTGGCGAATGCAGACTTTGTTCAAGTCTGCATTTGAGACATCTCTGGTAATTGATTTCTAACCCATAATCAATTTATTTTGTTTATCAGGTTCATGATTCATTTGAGTGCTTTAATCCTTGTTAAGCTCTTGGGTTAAAGTAATAATCGTTAGTGTAAGCGTGGTGCTTAGACTGTCAGTTATTCGTGGATGCACCCTGCACTCCGGATGTGGTAGATCATTAGGTGTGACAGCCTCATTAATCCTCTGTATTCCATATCCCTTCTGTAGGCCTAGCATGACCTAAGTTGCGACGAAAGAAGTATAATTCTTCCTTAGTAATGTTCCCAAGTGAATATTAGAATACAACTCTGTCAGGGCTATGTAAATTGGATACCCCAAAGCACGGCCTTAAGAGGTCGCTTAGGATGGCCTGGCTGATCACGGCCTAGCCAAACATGGCCCATCTCGACCTCTCGCCTCCGGGCTGCACGGAGATAGCCTCGACCTCTCCCACCTCTCGTACCGTGTGGTGCCACGACCACCCCTTTCCTTAGCCGCTAAGTCTTCTACGCAGTTTTCATAACTCTGGCATTGATGCAAAATGCTGAGGTGGTGTTGTGCTCCTGCATATAAAGCATTATAGAAAGCTATTAGGGGTTGTTTTAGTGTAGTATAGAGCTGTTATGTTCTTTGATAGGAAAAGAAATTTGAGGGACAATAAATCGTGCGATCTTGCGGGCGGGGGTTAACAGACTATAGCCCTTGCGCACGTGGTTTAACAGAGTATAGTTGCTACAGATAGAAAAGATATGTTTGATTCATAGAATCCAAATTAAATTAAGAGTGGTAGACAGATATATACACACTGCAAAAGGTTATGAGCAGTTCGTTGTAATGAAAAAGCGAATCTTTGATGTAAAAAGGTATACTCTTGGCTTTGTGAGCACTTTGATAGTTGACTATATGTGAGCATGGTTGCAGCATATCCTTCAGTTTGATGGCATGGTCCTGTCGGCAGTGAAGGTGTCGAGGTCCAAACCTAGTAGAGTAATTTAGAGGTTTATAAATAGGAGGAAATGCTATTTATTTTTCAGCGCACTTTTGATCACCGTGGAAGCCCCTTGGACATAACCTGATGTTAATATTTTTCCTTCAAAATTTACATTAGGTGACTTGTTGATGTTTAGCTTAGGAACACTTTGGTGGGCTTTCTTAATAATAGTATCAGGAATACGTTTTCATACATGATTATGGAACCTTTAACTCAGGTATCTGGCGTAACAGCACATGAAACTTGAAAGAATTAAGTTTTAGATTATGGAGTGGGGGTGGGGGGGGGACATAGTATGAGGTGTGTTGCTTACCATTTGCTTGGTACGGTACAAACCTGCCCGTGCTGCCAATGATAAAAATATAAATGCTCAAGCAATCCTATGATCAAGTAAAGGAAAGCAATCAGTTCAAGGTGTTTACCTAAAAATAGATGGGCTTAACAACAACGTCAATAACTCAATAATGTAATCGTAGTTCTAAACTGAAGAAAATCTGTGCAGCTATATTGGTGGACGACAATTTATATATTTGTTGCATGTAGTGCAAAAGTATTTAGTCGACCAAGTACTATAGGTATTACTTTTGTTCCTACATTTTTTCCAAATTCCAATCCTAACTTCGGATTGTTTATATTATTGCTTGTATTTTCAGTTCCTTACTTATGACTAAAATTTAATAGGCGACTCCAAAATCTAAGGCGTAATGAAAAATTATGTAAAGAAAGAATAAAATGGTAACTACAATATCTATTGTGGCCTGGAAGAATATGTGCAAAGGTGGAGGAAAATATGGACTAATGTTTCAGAGATCTGAAAGTTTATATCAAACGCTTGGTCATCAGATCACTATGGGGAATCGTATTGGATTAATCACCCGTCGGGTAGGTGAGATTCAGCAAGAACAAAGATTCGGTCACACATAGTACCTGTTTGTATTGAGGACTATGGCACAATGAAAGCCGAGCACTCAGCCCATCAATCTGACTCCCTTGCAGTATTCAGATGGCTTTGTCAGCACATGACCTGAAAGTATATTGAGATCGAATAGTTATTTAAAGAGCTTCAACCATTTATGAATCTACTGTTAAATTGGACAAAAATGCATGTACAACCAGGGATATAAATGTTACCAACCGATCAAAGGGAAGTGGCACAAGGGTACCTTGCCAGTTGATTGTTGAAGCAACGTGGACCAATAAAAATGCGTTTTACACTACATTATCTTTTTTATTTCACAGCGAGTAATTGTTTTTTCATCTAGAATGAGAGGTTTTTTTAGTAATCTACACATTCTAAAGGTGAAGCCTCATCACGGTCTATTTTTATCAATGTACAAGGCACAAAGCACCTTTCAGAAAAGTACTAACCAAGAGGCACAAGACAAACTTACCAATACAATAACTGGAGAGAACCAGTCACCTTTCATTTAGGATTTTTATGCCGCCACTGAAAACCCAATAACCGGAGAGAACCACCTTTCATTTAGGATTTTTATTCCACCACTGGGAAACCCTCCACTATCATCTTGGTTTTCAAAAGACAACCCCCAAAGAACAAAAGAAGTGATTGATCAACAGACTAATTTGAATGCAGTAATAGAAACTCTGAACTGTAGCTACAAAAGCTAACCCTTACATGTATTGGCAGCATCTTGGTTAGCAGAGGAACTGCTGTAGTACTCATTTTTATTCAATCTACATAGCATAGGCACATCAATTAATTAGTTGAACTGTCAAAAACTAAGTAATAAAATACAAGAAAATGAGACAGATTCAATGCACATTTGTGCAATTGCACACTATCCAACTTTTCATTTCATTTTGAGTTAAAATGGGGGCCTCAAATATTATCGGCTCGCCATACTGTATCCCTAACCAGAATCTTGTAGTGTCAAAGTAAGCAAACACAAATTGCTACATCAGCTCATGCCTAGAAATTATAGCTGCTTAGTAGGAATGTTTGTGTGTTTTTTTAATTAGGGATTCCATACTGATCAATGGTAATGTACCCAGGTTAAGTATCATTAATTCTGATGTAACACAACAAAGGGCTATTTTGACATCTCTTACATAGAATACATCAAGCCTGCAACCTCTCCAATTTAGCCTTCTGAACAACAACCTAAATTGTCTTCCATGGTAATGAGGCATCCTTATAAGCAGGAAACAGGACTTTCGTATTGGTCGGCAAAGGAAAAAATAGAGATTTGCACCGTACAGAAGGAACAGAGCAGAAGAATTCCTTGTTGAATTAAGCAGCATAGAATTGAGTTTTAGCTTTCATTTTCAAAGGGTTAATATATGTCATAGAGAAATGCCACTGAAGCTTTATTTGCAGCGATCCATCAAATGTTTCAAATAGTTGTAATTATAGCTAGCTGGTTGAAAGCAATTTTATGCAGGAAGGTGCGAACATATGCAGAGTGAAATAAAATGATCAGAACACAAAAAAGGTGCAGGTAGTGACTGCCTGAATTTGTGCAAACAGCGTGTGAGAAGTCTTCTTTGTTACTTTCATGTTGAATTGAAGACGCAAAACATTCATGAGGAATACTGAAGCACAAATCATAATTGCTGAAACACACATCAGGAAGAAAATAATTGGGGAAACAAGGGTTACATTTATTTACCTTTCTTTGCTTGCATGTCCTTGTTGTTTTTACTTGCCTTGTCACTACAGACTGGAGAGGTCTGCAAGAGTAGGTTTCCCTTAACACCACGAGGCGAGAGAGGCAAAAAAATACCTAATAAATAATGAGCATCAACAAATAATGGTGCTAATTTATGTGTTGTTTTCCAGGTGCTCAAGAACAGAAAGCTCATTGAAATCACAAATGACAGGATAAAAAGGGGTCAATACTATGAGTTAACAATAAAAGGCACCTTAACAGCAAACATGACATGGTAAATATTAGCACTACCTAGATTCACCTCTCACAATATGCAGCAGGCATAAGTATATTTGTAAATATATGTGGGAACAAAAAGAACCATAGGAAGATAATAAGAAAAGGATCTGAAAAATAAGGGAATCAAGAGATAGCCTCAATAAATCTCAAAATTGTGGTTTGTATCCAGAACATAATCAGAGAAATCCTGAAATGTTTCGTACATCACAAAGTTCAACATGGCACAACACATATTAAGAGATACTTCAGTTCAAACCATTTTAATTCGGTGGTGGTGGCTGAATACCTTACGCAATATACATTAATTTTGCAGCTTTTGCATATGAAGTTCTTCAGGGTCTTACTTCTTTATCAATATAATATGTAGCTTTCCCACCTGTTCACTTTTTTTTTAAAAAAAGTGGAGCATTGAAAGTATGGATAGTCCCAAATTCCTAACTGAAACCTGATATTTCAAAGCTCCAATCACTTATATTCAGTAACTTATATAATGCATATACGATGAAAACCAAGAAAAAAATGATTGGAGCATTGGTAGAAGAAATGTAAGCATAGCATTTCAGGTTGAGCTATGAGCTTCAAAGTTCCAGCAGCTGACAAACCTTTACGAAGCATACATCCCGCACTTTCGTCATCACTCATTAGTGCCATAATATTTGGTACAAAACCTGTCATCACCAAATCCAAACATAAACAATCAGAATTCATCACCACACATCGTACTCCACACACCAAATCCAAATGTCCAAATCAGAATTACCACAGCCATCTCCTCTCCCAACCCCAACCATCACCAAATTTCGAAATCATGAGTCACCACATGCTGCAGCCCACTCCACATACCAAATCGAACAAACACGACACAGCAGGCTGACAAAAGGCAGCATAACTGCAGAGGGCCAAAGGAGTAGGCAGGAGCCCACAGCTGCACAGGGGCAGGCGCGCAGGAAATTATTTGGAAATGCGAATAAGGAAGTGTGTAAACTGGCCAGCAAGGAAATTCCTGAGGAATGAGGAAAAAAAATCTAGTTGCAATTCAGTAACGCAAGCTGGCAGCCTAATAAGTACAAAACAACCGACTAAGATAAGGTAGGTGGCTAAAATGTAGAGATCTTTTGGGACTACACTCTAACATATCGACTCTATCTGACACAAGCTAACTGATATAGAGGGGATGGAACTCAGCCATGGAAATATTACAAAAATGGGTTATGGCATATATAAACCGAGATTAAGACATATTTGCCTGCAGATTTATATTATTTCATTTTAAGTATAAATAGCTTCTCAAACTGTGCTTCTTTCCCTTTTCCAGGGAATTCAGAAGGGGGAGAGGAGGGAAGGGAGAGCAGGAATTCCCAGGCAAGCATAGGTTACCAGGAGAAAATTTGTCTGAAAGAAAATTAAACAGGGGAAATAGACTGGTTGGAAAAAAGAAGCACATAATATGACCTGAGATATGATAAACATGGAATGGGATGATAACACAAGGTTGATACCTCAGGCGCTGCAAGATTACTATGAATTGTTTCTATACGCAATATTGCCCGAATGCTATCAGAGTATATTTTCTCATAAATCGCTCATAAATCGATGCACTTAGCACAAATCACGAAAAAGGAATCTGAGACAAGAAAAGCAAAAATGCATAAATAATAATAGACCAAGGAAACGTACCAAAACAGAGAGGATACTCATGGCACAACAAAGACGAAGACGAAGACTTAGCATCTCATTTATATTATTGTGAAACAAAGCAAAGAACATAGTACTTTCATGTAAATATATTTCAAACATGGTATAAGATGTATTGCAACTCCTTGTATAACAACCTTACTTCTCAACTTACATAAATAAGACTAACTGCTCTTTGAGCAGTAGTTTACCAATGTCAAGTGGCACACTGCCAACTAATATTTAACAAATACCCCCATCAAACAAATATTTAACAAATAAATTAGATCAACATGATTGTAGTAATTAAGGTGGTTCATACATGCCTCCATGTCCCTAACAACCCATAATGCATGCTTGTCAATGTGACCCAAACATACCCATGAAAAGTATAACGGGTGAGATAAACTCCGCAAGCAATAGCCATGAATATACATATAACGTGCATATAATGGAAATTAAGTTTATAACAAAAATATTAACCATAATGTTAGGCTAGGATATGAGCAGTGTTAAAGCAAACATCCTCATAATATAGCAACTGCCAGCCAACTCCCTAGAAGCCCATAATATTAACAATTAAAAAAATCTGGGATATTTCAGAAATGTTCTATGTAAACACTAGAGCAAGGTTGGTCACACATTAGTACATTACAGAATTCATAACCATTTGTGAGTTTGACATCAGATAATTAAAGTAAATCATAACAATAGACATCTCATGTCAACTCTGACACATAATATAAATAAGCATGCTCAGATGAGATATGTATATGTAATCATTCAAACCAAATAACATTGACAAGATACCAGATATGGGGACTGCAATTATCTGAAATTCCAGTTTGCACAGACTAGTGCACAAATGAGGTGGAACTGATTTTGTCTTAATAAGCATACAAAAGATGGCATGTCGTACGGATGCTATGGTAAAAGAAGACATAGTAATTAATGCCATGTTGCATGCTATATCATACAGATGCAATGCTATATTGAGTGAGCTCACACAGTACGTAAAGAAGCCAACTATTACTAAGTACTTCACATTGTGTAGGAGTTGAGATAGGTGGGACGAAAAGATGGCCAACCACTAGGCGGGCAAAGCTCAGGTTGATGAATTTACGGGAGAACCGGAAAACTCATGCCAGTGGGAGAGGATGGTGGGAGTCAAGGACAAGATAAATGAAATTCTGTGGAAATGCTAAATTCCTCTAAAGGTGAAAGTGTTCTTATGGCAGGTTATACATAATAAGCTACAAACGGCTGTGGCTCTTGTTAAAAGGCAATGACAAGGTAGCCCTCTCTGTTGCGTTTGCAACAAGCCAGAAACGGCCAACCATATTATTTTTGAATGTGTGGTTGCACAATATATATATTTGGTGCTGCGTGAGGGACGCTTTCAACTTACAGAATTTCCCGCTGTCGATTCAGGAACTAATATCCCAATGGTTGCCAAGGAGGCTGGGGATCTCTAAGAGATTATGTCTTACTATGTTTGCAGGTCTAGCTTGGGCGATATGGAAGAATCGCAATAAAATGGCGATTGAAAAGTGCTTTCCGCTGAATCCAGATGGTATAATACATATGGCTATCAACTTTTTGCAGATGTGGGCGGATCTACACAAGGAGAGCGACAAGAACAAGATGAAAGGGATGGTGCAGTGTATTGCTGATTTGATGAGCCAGAAGAAAGGCGTTGAAGAATTAATCTTGCTCAGAGATCGTGATGATTTAGTGCCTAGCTGTTTTTCTTTTACGTTAGGGTTCAGGTCGCTAGTCGGGTGGTTGATGCGTTGCCGGGTTGTAATCTGAACTGTTAAGTCTGGCTGTTCTGTCAAACTGGAAACCCCAGTCTGTAAACTCTGTTATTGGCTTTCTTAAAAGCCGAGTTAATCTCCTTTCAAAAAAATAGTGGGAGAGGATGGCCAACCACTGGGACAAAGCTTAGGTTGATGGATTTGGGGAAGAACCGGAAAACTCATAATGCACGTGGGAGAGGATAAAGGCTGGGGATATTTTCCCTTCGCGCGTCATGCACACGAGCACCACAATGTGCACCCTTTATCTCACCCTGCTTAGTGATGCGTGGGCTTTGCCAAGTCTTATTGGAGCGCTTGCTCAGCCTGCATGTTCTATGTTTCTGGCGAGCACACAAGCATCTGTGACATGACGTGCTAGTTTTGACGCCTCCATATGTTGCATACACAGGAAAAATGAGACGGCTGTGACTGAAATCTTACTAACAGGAGTATTTTTTTTTACCTCATGGATAGAACTGATTTTATATAGTGAGACTATATGTGATAATCATAGATGATATACTGTACGAAGAGGTAACATATATACATGAAAATCATCATACCAACAAAGGCAAGCATTTGAAAACAAGCCATTTCATGAACTTGCATATGACAGAGTTCATTACAATAACATTATGTTGAGTACTTCCTCCGTACTAAAAAATGAAGTCGTTTTGGACAGTGACACGGTCTCCAAAACATAAGTTTGACTACTTATTTTTATAAAGATATTTATCAAAAAGTGATATATGTAAATTTTTGTGAAAATATTTTTCAAAACAAATCTATACATATGGTTTTCACATTTCCAAACTCAACCACTTAAAAGTTATTCATGATTTATATTCCTAATGTTTAACCTAAGTCTTATCTAAAACGACTTCATTTTTTAGTATGGAGGGAGTACAAGATAAATAACTAGTTCACCAACTCAATTCAAATTGACAATATTGAACTCAGCATCCAATGTCGAATGCCCTGACTATCAAATAAATATCATAAGACAACAACAGTTTACGGCGGAGGAATAAAAACATCACATAATATGACATCACATGCCACAGTGCTCTCAGAGCATATGTCGTCACTACTTGATACCAGCGGTGGCATAGGAAGCTACATGCTCCGCAAGTCTACCCCATATTGAAGCTATATAGCCCGTGTGATGCCTATGAACATGGAACGCACCAAAATGCCTTTGGGACTTTGTAAACCGGAAGTACACCGTGCCACGATCAACAGAGAAGTAATAGTTGGTTCTCGGCAGAAGCACCGCACCTCGTGGTCCGGTAAAAATAGCCCGTTTACCTAGGTCGAGGATTGGCAACAGCGTTTCCTCCTCCATATCGACATGGAATAACTCGATCTGTGTCTCCAGTGATGAGCTCCTACGGGCACCGAATCGTACAACCCGATCCCGGCTGCACACCGCCATGAGCCTGCCGCCGTCGTCCACCAGACTGACGGTGCGGAACTGTCGCTCCATGTTGGCCGCGACCACCAGCTGCGGGCGTGGTCGTTGCTCCAGGTCCACCACCAGGAGCTTGGTGCGGTCGACGCAGTAGAAGCGGCCCTGGAAGGTAGCCGTGGATCTCAGCGGGAACTCGGGGTAGAGGCCACCTACCAGGGTCCAGATCGCGTCTCCGGGCTTGGCCACGGCTATCTGGTTGATGTGGCCGAAGTAGACGACGACGGTCGACGCGTCGGCGAAGCCGGCGGCCGTCACCACGTGGTCCTCGCGGAACGCGAAGGGAATGGGCCCCCAGCGGCTGTCAGCTGGCTGCAGCGTCTGCAGCGTCGGGAGGTCGACGACGTGGCGGGTGAGGGGGTTGAGGAGGCGCACGACGAGATTCGTCTCGTCGCGCAGCACCAGCATGCCCTCCGGCGCTGCGGCCGGTCCCGGGACCACGGCATGGCCGGCGAGCTCCGGCAGATCGACCTTGATGATCTTCCGGGTGGTGACGTTGAGCAGCTTGCGGCGCGTGGGCGTGGCCTCAGGCGCCGGCTCCGTCAGCAGGATCCACCGGCGAGGGTGGAAGCGGTGGTCGATGACGCGTTCACCGAGTTCACGGGGCTTCTCGGTGCCGCTACCGGCCATCCATAGCGTGCACACCAGGCGGAACCGCATGAAGTCCGCCACGTCGCCGTCCCGGAGGCGGTCGGCGATGGTCTCCACCGCCAGCGACGTCAGGCCAGCCCAGTCACGCCTGTTCGCGCGGGAACCACCGACGATGGGGACGACAAAATCACGAGCCAAAGTACTTATAAGCGACTATATACACAGAGCAGAAATCGAGGACAGATCTCGAGTTGTCTCTCGGCGACAGACGAAATGGACCGGAAATCGGATTGAGCGAGCGAAGAACGGAGGGCGAGAGAGCGCGTACCATTTCGGGCTGACTCCGGCAAGGGCAACGCGCTGGGCGATGCGCTTGGACCTCCTCAAGGTCGTCTCCGCCATGGTCGTCGCGGGCGCGGCTGGTCGCTCGGTCGCTGGAGAGGGGCCTGCAAGGGAAACGCGCTGGGCGGCGATGCGCTTCGACCTCCTCACGGTCGTCTCCGCCATGGTCCTCGCGCGGCTCGTCGCTCGGTCGTCGGATAGGGGAGAGGAAGGGTGGAGACGAGAGGGCTGCCGGGGCTGCGCGCCGGCGGAGAGTCGGAGAGGACCAGTGTGGGGGCTGCGGGCTGCGCCTGCCTGTTTAGGTCAGTGCTTGTAGGGCATTGAGAGGTGGGCCCGATTTCTTGTCTCCAGCAAAAGAAACGGTCGGGTGGAGGGCGCGGATCGCTATCCCTAACACGTCATGTTTTACGTGTGGCAGCGGCAGCGCGCGTGGGAGCGGGCGGCGGCGGCGGGGGTGCAGACGTGCTGGGCTGGCCTGTCAGGGGCACGGATCGAGACGGCGGCATGCCGTATTGCCGCTGCAAAGGAGCTAGCGCTTCTGGCGTCGGGCCGCGGAGCGCGCAGGCGTCGTCCGTGTAGATGGCCCTGCTGCGTGAAGGCGACGGGAGCCCGGCGGAGGCGGCCTTGGCGTCCGTGTTCGGCTACGAGCAAGCAGCACGCGCGTTGGGTGCCCTGCTGCGTTGGCCTACCGGGAGGTGGGTGGGACCAAGCGACCAGCGCGTGACGGGAAGTGGGGGGCCCCCGTTTTGGAAGCAGCTGGCGGGCGGGGGCAGCCGAGAGGCGAGGCCGCGAGGGTCCGACTGTCCGAGGCAGGAGCAGCTGTGCCGGTTTGGTAATTGCTACTGTGGTCGACTCTCGATTGGAGTAGCCACCAGGTGCGAATCCAGTTTGTAAGTTAATTTAGTTACTATTAATTGCCTTCCCATTTCAATATATATACTCGATTGCAATTTGTGAATGTGAAACTGTAACAGTAAGGCTAAGGCAGAGGGGCATTTACTTAGAGTAATTTCTTTACTAGTTTTAGATGGTTGCCACTTTCATATTTGAACAATGGGTACTTATATATATATATTAAAATAATTAAGTTATGGTTGATTTTATGAATATACGAAACTATTTCCTCAATATCTATACCTAATATTAATCTATCTATATCTATCTCTATCTGTATCTCTATATCTATATCTATATTTATATATATATCTATATATATAATATTATTAAAGCAAATTTTGCTGGAGGACACTGCAGAAACACGTAATTGGCTGACACACACCGCAATGACGAGAATTGGTCCAGTACCATTACAAATTTGTGATTGTTTGCCGTAACACACCGCACCTATTATTTTATTCATTTCTTAGGTTTCAAGAGGGAGAAGGTGGGGAAATGTCGTTTATACCCTTGTCTTCAACATTCAATTATTCACTGAAATTTGCCATAACACACCACTGTGCAAAAGTGCATGGCTAGGATTTTATTGAAAAATATAAAGATTTATAGAGGGTTATCGGGATGACTTGATAGACTCAATGAACAGTGAAATAGATAGAAAGAGAAGAAGGGGCTTTCTGCAAATGGACTTTCTTCCTCCTTGGAACAGTCAGCCATGGCTGCCCTCACCCACGCCACTGCATCTCCCCATCCTTCACGCTAGCCAGGGAGTACGCACGGCCTGGGTGGCCGCCGCCCCCAGCCGCGCCGGCCTGGGTGACTGCCGCCCCAGCCGCGCCGGCCTAGGTTGCTGCGACGCCCAGTGGCGGAGCCAGGATTTATACTCAGGGGGGGCCGGCCGTCAGGAATTATACTTAGGGGGGCCGGCTCGGTCTTTTCCATTGTGATAATTTTATTATCTAGTTGTGTTTTGTATAATTATATTATCTAGAAGATATTAATAGGTATATATGACAAGAATTTTATATAATCTCTCTCTTAATATAAATAAAAAATATTAAGTCATACTACTATTTTTTGTTGTAAAACATTGGGGAGGCCATGGCACCCCCCGCTCCGCCAGATCGGGCGACGCCCTAGACGCACCGGCCTGGGTGGCCGCGATGCCAGCCGCGTTGCCCAGGGAACGATGCCGGGTCCGGGAACCCAGCGGGACCGCGCACGAGGCACCGGCGCCTCGGCAACGGCTCGCATCCCTTCAGCATCAGCCGCTCAGCGAACGCCACGTCGGGCGGGCAGTCACCCGTCATGTTGTACCGCATGTACTTCTTGAGCTCGTCGCTGTGGTGGTGGCGGCACCGACCGCCGGGTATAGCTTGTCGGAGTCGAGGTTCGGGGTGTAGCCGAATGGGAGCGTTGCGGGCCGAGTGAGATCATGAGCTCCTCGTTCGGCGTCACCTTCGGCGGCAGCGTGTCTCGCTTCATCTTGCCGGAATCGGAGACGAGCCTCTTGATGACCACATCAGCGTGGCCTCGAAGCGGTTGTGGAGGTCGACGGCAAGGCTCTGGCTAGAGGAGAGGATGCTGAACGCGAGGTCGAGCGTGGAGTCACCGCCGCCGCCGCCCCAGCCACGCTAGCCAGGGTTGCTCGCCACAGGAGCTCGCTTGAAGACGAGGGGCAAAGAAGTCATCCCACCTTCTCTCTCTCTTGACCTGAGAAATGAATAAAATAATAAGCGTGGTGTGTTACGGCGCGCAAACAACTGCGAGTTTGCAATAGTACTAGGTAAATTCTCGCCGTTGCTGTGTGTGCCGGCCAATTACACGTTTCTGCAGTGTCCTCCAGCAAACTTTGTCTAATATTAAAGAGGCAAAATTCCTCTCCACCAATTTTTTTTGTCTAACTGTTTGTCTGTCTACACCTTCTCTAGCTAACTCCGTAAATGTGCAACCGTTTGTCTGTCTACAGCTCTCCTGTTTATATAAGGTAACGTGGATAAATAGGATCTTAATCCAAATATATCTCTCATCTTGAGTAGTAACCTGAATAGGAATCTTACTCCAGTTTCGATTCGATTTTGGTTTACCTGCGTGCGTGAGTCCAGGTCGTCTGTGTCCGGATTGGTTGGTGTCAGGTATGCTATGTATTTCTTTTTTAGTTGTCCATGTCCGAACTGATTTGGTCCGTTTTTTTCGCACGTGCAGCGCCCAATTTTTAAGGAAAGTTCAGCGTTCACTTCAATAATCAGTTTTCGACTTCCCTTTCTAATTTTGTTTTCCCATAAATATCAATAATAATATAATAATACTATACACCTTTGAACCTTTAACCTCTTCTTTAAGAAATATATATTTTTCACCGCTAAATTATTGATATAGTTTTAATTAGAAATAAAATCTATCTTATCATCATATAACCTTGCTCGGCCGATGGTCTAACAATCAAACTGTGAATTGAAATCTAAAATAGTTTGCTATTCAATTTAGTCTAATAAATATTTTTCCGAACACAATCCTAGATGAGGGCTACCGTATACAAAAATCGAGAGATGCTTCCGGTCATAATCATTAGCGGTTAGACCAGTCTTTTGACACGTTAGCAACTGCTACCTTGCTAGATTTAATCAGATATTAGAATTATATTTTTTATGGGTACACAAAAAATTAAGTAACTTGATATCTAGCTGTATGTAAAGTATGAAATTAAATTATGATATATTTACAAGTAAATATTTATATGTGCTTTGTAACACTAGAAAAAAATTATCAAGTTTATATTTTAAATTTTATATAGGGTGTTATCATATTATTACCAACATTAGTTTATATTGGTCATGTTCGCTTGTCTTATAATCCGTAGTTTTCAGCTTGTTTTTTCAGCCGGAACAGTGTTTTTCTCTCACAACAAATCAGCCGGAACAGTATTTCGGCTTGTTTTTCAGCGAAGCGAACGGGCCATTATGGATATCATAGTCATCATAAAACAAATAATAGCTTTAAAATTTAATAGAAAGTTATCATTTCAGTCCTCATTTTTCATGAATGTTTGGTACTTTGGTAAAATACATAGCTGTGAACACATAGATTTGTGTTTGGTAATTTTACATAAAAGTTATCTACTTTTCTATTTACCATAAATCTAATTATAAACTATAAAATTATTACATAATTAAAGTTTTATTTTATATTTTAACATGATCATGAGATGCAAGGATTTTTTTTCCGTTGTAATACATGTGCATATTTGCTATCTATATTCTTACAATATTAAAAGAATTTTTCTCTATATTTTCATTGTTTACTCTCTTTATCTCCACCAATTCATCTGTCTCACCACTTCTCCGAGCATAAGATTTTTGTTGGTTTCCCTAAGAGTAGTATGTTATGAATTATTGATACGAGTTGTGATTGGTTTACAGCCTGTTCGCTTGTTGGTTTCAGCCAGCCCAAACCAGCCAGCCAACAGTGTTTTTCTCTCACAAAAAACCAGCACCAGCCAGCCCAAACCAGCACCAGCACCAACCAGCGAACATGCCCTTAGTATCCAGCCCATGACCTGAACTCAAGAGCGATGCTCATACGAGTTAGAAACGCATCTAGCCACGATACAGAGTTGGTTTCCAAGACACATTACAATAGAAGACCATGTATCTTCCGTTGCAACACACGAGCATATTTTAGTATTATATATTTACAACTATGTTGCATTGTACATACAAAATATTAGGTTTTAGGTTATAAAAATAAACAACATTTTAAATACCCAACGTCAAAATTCGGAGTCCTCTGTTCCAAAATACAACATCAAGTGAAAACAAATTAAAGAAAAAAAAGATTGACTTTATTATAGGCTAGTCCGAGAGAGGGTCCAACATAGGTCACTCTTTTATTTATTCTTTTTTTGGCATAGGTACTATAAATGACCACTTGGATCGGAGAGGATAGCAGAGCGCACCAGAAACTATTTGTAGGTAACATATGATAATATGTACCACAAGCTGCAAGTAGGAAACCCTCAGTATGGTCATATAGGGCCGCTTGGATATCGTATCCCGCCACACTGGCCTAATTATCCATGCTTGCATGCAGATCCATTTGTTGCCGGACACTCTCTACTCTTTCTAGGTTGACCCGCCACTTGACAAGCAACAAGGGGTCATAGCCGATTGAGCATCCAATCTATCAAAAAACAAACCAAACTACTATTTTATTTTTTTCCAAACCCTAGCTCTACTAACCCTTGTATATGCTATTATGTACTTCTATCGATGATATTTGTGGATGATCTAGGTGGCCTTGCCAACCTAGAACAACCCTAGTTGCACCCCCACTACATGCTCCTTCCCGGGAGACATTTCGAGGTTTTTCGCCGAGACTAACTTATCGAAACTCGAAACCACCCCACCAAGTCGGTTCTGAATCAGCCTAGGCCGGTTTTCCTGGCCTTGCCATGAATTTGATCCTTGAGTGGTCTAAACAACTTTCTCATGAGAACTAGGTGTGTTAGTCCTTTGGGTGGGTGTGTGACCGATCTTTGCATCAACACCCTTTTTGGCAACTCCACTGGGAAAGAAGATCAAGATCAATCTACAAAAGCCAACATCCATGTCTTGGCAATCAGATCCCAAACCTAGTGAGGTCGACACTGGTAACATCATAAGGTTGGCTTTTGATAAATTGTCGGTTGAGCATCAGAAGGGATTTGAGGAACTTAGAAAGAAGATCCAAGAAGAGATGGACCAAGAAATAAAGAATTGTGAAGGAGAAGCCATGTAGTACTACATGTCGCACTTCTCCATGGCAGGCAAGGCACTGTCATCAAGCTCAAGGATGTGGTCCTCCCTTCCCCCATAGATGCATAAGCCAAGGTATAAACAAATTTGAGTTCATCTTCATCCTCAGTTATACTACGGATCAACTTATGCATGCTCTTAATCAATGCGGTAACAAAATAAATATTAGCATGCAAGGCACGATAGAGGATATAATGATATTTAGAAGAATTTTGCTAATACTACTGTTGTTGGTACTGTACCACATGGAAATTCACCTTTGACACGTCGGCTGCAAGTTCACAAGAACACCCTCAATATAGTATGCCATTGAATTACTTCAAAGTGTTTTACCAAAACTGCCTCCAACTATAGAGGCTCCTAGTAACCATACACCACACACATATACACTGGGATGACCTTTGATGATGGCATGGCTTATTTAAAATCAGTTTAGACAAACATATGAAAGAAACTTATGGGATAGAGATACACTACTACATAAATCATTTGTAGCAATGCCTCCTATTTTTAGGGGCGGCTCAATCTAAAAGTGTCCCTACAAATGGTTCCCTAACCGAGTCGCTCCTACAATTCAATTGTAGGGGTTGTTGGTGTTATCTTTCGCCCCTACAAATGGTCCTATTTGTAGGAGCGGCTCTAGATCCAACAACCCCTTAGATCCAGCAGCCCCCTACAAATCCGTTTGTATTGAAATTAAGTACTGAAATTTGAATTTTTCAAACGACCTCGGATGGAGAAATGACCAAAATATAAAAGTTGTAGATCTCGAAAAGTTGTAACACTTTGTAGTTGACAACTTTTTTATTTAAAATTTTGAATTTTTCAAACGACCTTGGATGGAGAAACAACCAAAATAAAAGTTATAGATCTCAAAATGTTATACAACTTTTAGTTGATAACCTTTTCATTCAAAATCATGTTGTCAAGGAAAACTACGTTTGAATTTCTCACATTTGAAATTTAAATTTTTCAAACAATCTCGAATGGAAAAACAGCAAAAACGAAAGCTGTAGATCTCGAAAATTTATACAAGTTCGTAGTTAACAACTTTTTATTTGAAATCATCTAGTTGAGGATAATTATGTCTAAATTTCCAACATTTGAAATTCAAAATTTTCAAACGGCCTGGGATGGAGAAACAACAAAAACGAAAGTTGTAGATCTCAAAAGGTTATACAATTTTGTAGTTGACCACTATTCCATTTGAACTCATCTAGTTAAGGATAATTATGTCTAAATTCTAACATTTGAAATTCAAAAATTTTCAAACGACCTCTGATGGAGAAATAACAAAAATAAAAGTTGTAGATCTCGAAACCTCGAAACGTTATACAACTTTGTAGTTGACCACTTTTCCATTTGAATTCGTCTAGAGTCCCAAACACTCATTTTAAATTCGGTTGAGCATAATATAAGTAGAAGGAATATCTGATATTGACACAATTGAGTGCAAGGTGCAGTGGTTAGAGAAAGGAACGCGTGAGGCTGAGTGTAACAACCCGGGTTTTCGAGCATCCAAAAATGTGAGCTTTTTAAAAAAATTCCTGCAAATGTGTGAAGCATGTAGTCGCTAGGTCAAACCCGAGTCAAACTAAGGAGAGCTCGCTAATAAATTGATGCATCATATAGAATTGATTGTAGGAGTGTGCCTGTGTTCTCGTGTTTGTTTTGTGTTTGAGTCTTGTTGGAGTTGGAGTGCACATTCCGTAGCAAGAATCCCTTCTCAAATTCCCTCTTTGAATTCGTCTCAAATCTCTTTTGAATTCCCTCTCGAATTCCTTTTAGTTCCATCTAAAAATTCTTTAGTCATAATTGGGAAATCCTCTTCTTTCCTCTTGGGCCAAGCCCCTCCTTTCTCCCTACTCGTGGCCCACTCCCCCTCTCTCTTTCCTTCTCACCCGCTGGCCCGCCCGGCCCCTTCCTATTCGCTCTGGCCCAAGCCGCCACTAGGCCGACCTGCCCCGCACTCCCTCCCTCGAGCCAGCTTGCCACTCCGCCTCGCTCGGCCCACGAGGCCTACGTGAGCGCGTAGCCCAGCTCAACGCCGTGGCCCCCGTAGGCCCGCCAGCGCATCCGCTTGGCCCCCGTAGGCCCACGCACGCGAGCCCGCTAGCCCAGGCGCTGCCCCCATAGGCCCGAGCCGCGCCCCCAAACCCTAGGCGGGACCCGCGCCAGCCGCTGCCGCCAGCACACGACCACGTGCACCCGAGCTGCGACCCCGCGCCCTTGGCGTTCACACCACGCGATGGGTGCCACATGTCTCGGGGTATGGACGTCGAGGCTCATCGCCGTCCAACAGTGCCCCGTCGCACTCCAACCCTAGCTCGCCGTGCTATTTAAGCAGTAGTCAACCGCTTCCCTCGAGCTCCCTCTAGGCCGCCACCATTCCTCCCCTACGCGTTGAACCCTTCCCCAGCCTGAACCTGCTCCGCCTCGATGTCGCGCCGTAACCGAGACTCCGGCCCCCTTCTACTCCTCGTCACGTCGCAGCACCTCCACTACCGCGCCCTGCTCGTCCACCTTGCCGAGCCTCCATGGCTCGCCTCTGCGTCCATGATGCGCTCTGTCTCTGCCTCGCCACCCTCCTTCGCCGAACGTCATTTCATCCTCGGCACCACCTCGCCATCACTAGGAAGTCAACGCCGGAGCTGCACCGAACCCTTTCCCAGCCTAAACCTGCTCCGCCTCGACCTCCTCATCCACGACATCGAGCCACCACCACCTCGCTAGAGCCCCTCCACGCCGATGAGCCCCAAGGCCCAAGCTTTTGCCTCTCCTATCCCCATTGCTGCTCCTGACCATCTTCCTCCTAGTGTTGCTATGCTCCCCGACGACCATTGCCAAGCGCTGCCCTTCTCCACCTCACCGGAGACGGCAGCCACCACCGGGGGCCGAACCCGCACTGCCCCTCCACTTCGGGCGCCCACCAGGAGCAGCAGCCGCTAATACACCGATCCCCAGGAGCACCTCCTCATCATCGACATGCGCCCGTCACCACCGTGCCCTCCTCCACTGCCATCGGTGAGCCACCAGCAGCCAAGCCCTTCCCTTTTTCACCTTTCCATCGCCATTCTTGCTGAGCCTGGCCTTCATGCCGTTGTTTCCATCATCGTAGGGAAGCTGATGACCCTACTACACCATCCAACGGGGCTAGACACGCTACCTACCTTGCTAGCCTCCTTCCTCGCTGCTGGAGCCACGTCCAGTCGCCTCCAGCAGGCCACAGCTAGTCGCAGCTGGCCAGTAGCGAGCCGCAGCCAGCCAAGGGTGGCCAGCAGCTAGCCACAGCCCGCTAGAACGCGCCGTAGTAGCCCATCACTGTCAAGGTCGAACTTTTGAACTCCGTCGACGCCATCCTCGACATCGACAAGACCCTTGTTTTTTATTTCCTTGCTCTTCTTACTTGATTCATGATCATCTACATGATATCTATATCTATGCCTGTGTCATGCCTTCACGCCAGTCTATCTTGATGCTATGGATGTGTGTGCTACTCCTCCGTCGGTTATCGTGTTGTGGTTCTTGTGTGTTTGTTTGTTGTCGTCTAGGGACCATGCCTTCGAGCTGGTCGAGGGATCGTACTTTGTTTGGTAGTTTTGGTCATGGGTTCGTCCCGCCGTGGCCGTAACGCCGAGCATAACTCGCTCCCTCGCTTCTTGGTTGGCTTTATAGTACTACGATCGCTAGCTCCTATCCATGTCCCTAGGACATGGCCATTGTGGACTTGATGTCGATATTGATGCGGTTCTTACCCGCACATATCGAGCCCTCCGTGACCAACTCTAGTGGGATATGAATTGGGGATGACAATCATGGAACTACGAAGCCGACTCATGTGGGTGAAGCTCATGCTCACGAGTTGCCTCGCCATGACCATCGGGCTTTACCTCTTTTGCTCACTTGTTTATCCTAACCACCTTGTATGCTTGTACCACTTTGACCATAGCGTTCCTTCAGATCTAGCGGTGACAACCAGATCGCTACGGACCTTAGGGATAGCCTTGTGCCGATTTAGTTGCACGGTCGTGGTGCCCTACGAGTGGGTTCGGATCATGGGATCGTGTCTCCTTTCTTCCAACCTTCATCCATTCCATGATGAGTTGGTCGAAGGAGTACGGATTCCATTCTTCACTCCTCTCTTGTTCTCAATCCTCATCGATCTAGTAAGATGTGGATTGAGCCCTTCGCTTGTTTGGTGTTTATTGCTCTCTTGATTCTATTCCTTCAATTCTTGTCATTTGCTATGGCGAGTGGATCAAAGGAACTTGAATCCCGTGTCCCCCGCTTTTGGTTCTGTCGTGCTTAAGCCCTTGTATGCTTGTACCTATTGAGACCGTAGCATTTCTTTGGTTCTTGCGGTGACAACCGCATCGCTAAGAACCCTAGGGATGTCTTGGTGCATTTAGTGCACCTAGGTCGTGGTGATTTTTTTAACACTTTTTGTAAACTAATTTTAAATCTAACACTGTTTTATTTTTTAAAAAACTAACACTTTTAGCCGCGCCTATTTCCCTAGCATGGTGAAACGCTTGTGCCGCACCATGCATGGTGGCGTGGCGAGGGGGATGACGTGGTGACGAACTAGGTGCTAACCAGTGACGTGGCAGGTTCTACCACGCCATCGATCTTGGCGCGGCTGTGTCGCGCCATCCCTCAAGACGCGGCAATCCTAGGTAAATATCGCCCGCGAGCCGCCCTCCCTCTGTCTGCCTGCCCGCCGCCTCACCTGGCCACCTGGCCTCCCGTCGCGCCTGCCCGCCACGCCTGCCGCCGGCCACGGCCGCACGCCCGCCCGCCAGTCGGCAGCCCCCGCCCGCCCCGCCGCGGCGGCCGTGCCACGAACGCCGGTGCGCCACCCCCTCTGGTCGCCCGCCGCACCCTCCGGCCACGCACATAGTTATTTGTAAAATTCAGCTAGCTTTTGTAAAATTCATATATGTATTTGTTAGGGATATCAAGAGTCTCTTGTGCAATGAATTCTGCGTGTATGTTTCATTAAATTTCTTTTGTAAAATATATTCATCACCTTTCATTTTAGAGTTGGCAAAGAAGCTTCTAGTATATATATTATTATCGTGGGGCTATGTTATCTTTCTATATTATCTGTATCTATTTTTATTTTAAGGTTAGGAAAGAAGCTTTCAGCATACTCAGCGGCACGAAACCATAGTTTTATTTTCCTAAATTGTCCATAGATACGTTCACCAGCCCATAGATACATTCAATCGTTTTCGTATAGCAGTTAGTAATGGAACCTCTAGCATACTCATTAGCGTGGTGCCGTGAATAGCTTCCCGTATTATCCGTATTCATTTTCATTCTAAAGTTGGCAAAGAAGCTTTTAGCGTACTCGCTAGCGCGAAGTCGTGGCTTTAATTTGTCTTTTCAAGTTGGGCGTAAATGCTTAAACGTGGGGAGCGAGTGGGGAAAGGCCGTCGCTTCTGGTGGATGGAAACGGGCTATCATGAGAGAAAAGAAAGGAAAGCTATATAGCAAATGCAGTTATGGCATCTCCCCAATTATAGATTGTGTAAATTATATACTATAAATCGATAGTGCAATGAAAAAGAAAGGAAAGCTATATAGCAAATGCAGTTATGGCATCTTCTAGTTGTCTTGTGTCTGAACAGCTATACATAGAAGTTGCTTATTTTCCTAGTGAAGTTGTTTAATATGTCTGTTAATGTTACTTTGAATATATACATATGCTTTCATATTGTGTTCATATTGCATAACAAGTAGTTTAAATTTTGCAATGCTACATAATGTTAATTTGAATATTGTTAATTTGAATACTATAACCCTTTGTTTATCAATTTGTAACAGGATGGCCCCACCCACGCAGCACCCGTTGTACCCCCTTCTTGAGGTGGAGTACGATGACCTGCACTGAGCACACTTCTTGACTGACATCGACGCAGAGGTGCCCTTGCCTCCTTTGAGGCCCGCACGCACACCAGGGCGCACCAGTGGGACGAGCGTTACGCGCCGTACATACGGCGTGCCGGCTTCCTCGAGCTTGTCCGTGTTGTCAACTACGGTCTTCCACCTCTTGACCCAGCACTACTTACTGCAGCTGTAGATAGGTGCGAGTACCTTCATTGTACGTAAACATTCTTATAACAAATTTGAGGTAACTAACAGTCGTTCTATTCTTATAACAGGTGGAGGCCTGAGACCCACACATTCCACCTACCTTGCGGCGAGATGACCTTGACCATGCAGGACGTGAAGGCTATGTTTGGCCTTTGGTTGGGGGGACTTCCAGTGACAGGTATAGTTGACAACGATCACTGGAGGGAGCTGGTGGCTCAGTTTACTAGCTTTTTTCCACCGGATGACGAGGTTTTCAACAAAAATAAGTGAGCAATTCAAGCCGATTTAATACTTGCATTGCTTTCCTGTAGCCATCGGGTCTCATTTTCTTTGGTGAATTTTAGGAAAAGTTCTAGTGTTTCATCGTCGTGGATCACAGAGCGCTTTGATTACTTGGACCCACTGGCTGATGAGGCTCAGATCGACAGGTTCACTAGAGTGTGGCTCTGGCACTTCCTTGGTGCTTTCCTATTCCCAGACGCCTCGGGCAACACCATTAGCTGGATCTTTCTTGACATACTACGCTAGCCGTGGGATAACATAGCGACGTACAGCTGGGGCAACGTAGTCCTGGCATGGACGTATCGATAGCTATGTGTTGCCTGTCGTCGCACCTCAGGGTATGCGAACCTTGGGAGTTGCTCCTACCTACTCCAGGTTTGGTGTTGGGAACAATGGGCCGTTGGGAGGCCCCTTGTTACTAGTTTCCCTGTAAGTACTTCGGTTCACTATATTCTTCGAGGCAGTTACATATGATGAAATTATTAATGGCTAATTCATTATCGTGTTCAATGCAGCATTGGAACGGGTAGGACACTCCCTACAGCTCTATATATCTGGACGCAAGCAGAGTTAGTTAGAGGAAATGCGAGGCACAAGTACAGGGAGTACACGGACTGTCTCGACGTCCTGACACAGCACCAGGTTACGCTCTCTTTACTATCATACATGTGTCTTGTTCGATGTACACTATATCACAACCTAACTCAATTACAAAATGTTCAGGTGCATTGGTGCCCTTGGGATGCTCCGGAGCTCCAGGACTATCTGAGTCCTGTCACTAGGGATGACTCAGACGAGTATCGCTGCAACGTCCCTCTTATTTTCTTCCACGTGGTCGAGATTCACTTGCCCATCGAGGTTTGCAGGCAGTTTGGAAGAATGACAGGCTACCCACCACCGCTTTACTCCACCAACCAAGAATTGCACGGGTGCGTTATCGATTAATAACAAAGCTACAATTCAGAGGTGTGTATGGTACAACTAACAATCATTTTGTTGTAGGTATGACCGCAGAAAGAGGTACAAGACCAAGGATTGACGCGTGACACACAACGTGTACATCCAGTTGTGGTAGACTAGGGACCACCAGCCGGTCGATGCGGGTCCCCCACACGACCAGCACACCTTCGACGAGTATCTGCGGTGGCTTCACAATTCTACGAGGACACATATCAAGCCCCCATACACTAAGGAGGCGATTGACGAGGACGACAAGGAATTTGTGATCAAACATGTGTACGACGTTGCCACTAGGGACGACACACAGCTACAGAGAGCCCCGCTTCCAAGATATATGGTAAGATACTCGAATGGTACAATTTGTTATCCATTTGGTATTAAGTATGTGTACTAAAACTGTCCAATCGCGTTTCTGTACCCAGGCGACACAATTGTCAAGGCTGTCCAACGAAGCAGTGTTTCGGCTTCATGAGTCTAGAGGGCAGGGGACAGGCGTTCTCGAGGCTTTTGTGGAGGTAAACATAAACTTGTCTGTTCTAAAAATGTTTCTTTAGTGTATATGCGTTTGGGAAATGCACTAACTTTAAGTCTATTTATGCAGAAGGTGAAGCAGAGCTGCAGGAAGCTAGCTCAGAACTTGAGCTGCATGGACACTCCTTGGGTGGAACCCGATTACCCGGCGCGGTCTGGTGGCACGTCTTCTGGCTCTTTGAGGACACCAGCCGGCTCTTCTCAGCCGGTGATAGGTGCCACTTCCGCTGTGCATACACCACCACATTATAGCGCTGGGAAGGACCCTACAAATGAGGACGACGATGACGACGACGACCCCCCGGGCTTCCGCATACACCACCACCAGTGGGACCCTTGGCAGCAGGACGAGATCAGCATGTCTCAGCTAGGTGGTGCCCCGCTTGGTACCCAAGGAGCCTCACAGGTAGTAACAAAGGTAGGTTCTTTAAATACATAGGCTCCATGAACTAACGATCATAAAGATTATAAGTAATCATGCATATCATATACTTACAGGGTATGAGCCATACACACCGGCAACGCGACCACACCGACGTTGGCTACACTCCCAATGTGTTGCCTACAAATCCGAAGAGACAGAGGCGTCCCAGGGATCCTTATACTCCTGGGACTTAGTTGGTTATGTCGAACTTATGTCGAACGAATATTATCGTCTGAAACTTATAGCCTTAGTTGGTTATGTCGAACCAATGAAAATGTTATGTGGCAACTTGTCAACTTGCGCACAGACTCCATTTATTTGCTTCATATTTGTTTCAATGCGTCGCGGCAACACTTGTAGTTGTTTACAGCACCGACAGCAGCTCCCGTTCAATTGCAATTGAGGTTGGTCGGCTGATGTCTGCGTCTAGGTCCTACCGCGCCGTGGGTCTTGGCGCGTCAGTGCCGCGCCATGGGCCTTGGCGCATCAGTGCCGTGCCGTGGGCTATGGCACGGTAGAACCTGTCATGTCACCGGTCAGCGCCCCGGTCATCGCCACATCATCCCCCTCGCCGTGCCACCGTGCATGGCGCGGCACAGGCATTTCGCCGCGCCAGGGAAATAGGCGCGACCAAAAGTGTTAGTTTTGGGGAAAAATAGTGTTAGATTTAAAATTAGTTTACAAAAAGTGTTAAAAATAAAAAAATATCGTCGTGGTACCCTACAAGTAGTTTGGGCACTCGTGTTCTCTTGTGTGTCGCTCCTTTCGATGCCCCGTCTCCTACCATGGTGTGTGGATTGAAAGAAGTAGACCACCTCCCTTCTCTTATGCCCCCCGTTCCACCCTCTCTTGGTTCTCGTCAATTATAATGGTGGATGGATAGAGAGAGACCGGAACTGATTCCTTTCCCCCTTAGCCGCTCTTTTCAATTCTCGTCAATTTCCATGACGCCCAGATTGGAAGACCGTGAGCCTTGGTGTTCGCTTAAGGTGAGCTAGGGTCTATGCCATTTCTATTGAAGCCGTACAGGTCGACACAATCAACCCGGGAAGTACTAGATCGACCAAGGAGTAATAGTTGGTTCCTGGCAGAAGCACCACACCTCGTGGTCCGGTAAAAATAGCCCGTTTACCTAGGTCTCGGATTGGCAATAGCATTTCCTCTTGCAGATCGACATGGAATACCTTGATCTGCGTCTCTAGTAAGCTCCTATGGGCATTGAATCGTACAAATTGCTCCCGACTACACACCACCATGAGCCTACCACCGTCGTCCACCAAACTGACGGTGCAAATCAAACTACTGCTCCACATGTCGACGACGACCACCATTTATGGGCGTGGTCGTTGCTCCAGGTCCACCACCAGGAGCTCGGTGCGATCGATGCAATAGAATCAGCCCTAGAAGGTAGCCGTGGATCTCAGTGGGAACTCAGGATCGAGGCCACCTACTAAGGTCCAACGGACGTCTCCAGGCTTAGCCATGGCCATCTGATTGATGTTGCCAAAGTAGACAACCACAGTGGGCGTGTTAGCGAAGTTGACGGCTATCACCTCATGGCCCTCGTGGAACATGATAGGAATGGGCCCCCTACGGCTACTAGGATACAACGTCCTCAGCGTCGGGTGGTCAACGATGTGATGGGTGAGGAACTTGAGGAGGCACATGATAAGAGTCCTCTCCTCGTGCACCACTAGCATGCCCTCTGGCGCCGCATTGAGTCCCAGGACCATGGCGTGGCCGTCGAGCTCTAGCAGATCGACCATAATGATCTTCCTTGTGGCCATGTTGAGCATATTGCGGTACGTATCCATCAGCAGGATCCATAGGCGAGGGTGGAAGCAGTGGTCGATGACGTGTTCACCAAGCTCACGGGGCTTCTCGGTGCCGCTGCCGGCCATCCATAGCTTGCACACCAGGTGGAACCACATGAAGTCCACCACATCGTTGTCCCAGAGGCGGTCGACGATGGTCTCCAACGCCAACAATGGCATGCCAGCCCAGTCAAGCCTGTTCGTGCGAGAACCAGCGATGATGGGGATGACAAACATAAAATGACGAGCCAAGTATTTATATGCGACTGACTACACAAGTACCTCGAGAAGAAATCAAAGGCAGATCTAGAGTTCTCTCACAGAGATGAAATGGATCAAATTGCATGAGGGAAGGACGAAGGCTGAGAGCACGTACCATTCAAGACTGACTCCGACAAGGGAAACACGGTAGGCGATGCGCTTGGACCTCCTCATGATCGTCTTCCCATTGGTCGTCATAGCTTGTCGCTCGGACATCGAAGAGGGGAGAGGTAGGGCGGAGAGAGAGGGTTGTGGGGGTTGTGTGCTGGTGGAGCATCAAAGAGGGACGAGTCGGGGTTGGTAGCTGCAGGTGCCTATTTAGGTGAGTTGTTATGGGGCATGGAGGTGGGCCTAGTTTCTTGTCTCTAGCAAAAAATGGTCGGGTACTGGGCACGGATCCCAATCCCTACATACATCACTTTTTATGTGGTAGCGCGTGTAGCGGCCACGAGCAGGAGGGGCCAGCATTTAGACACACCACAGGTGTCGAGCAGCAGAGTGCACAGGCATTGTGCGTGGCATCCGTGTTTTGCTATGAGCGAGCAGAAGCACCCCGCGTTGGTTGGGTGATGCCCTGCCTTGGCCTACCCGGAGGTGGGCGGATCCCGGTGACCAACACATGGTGTTGCTGAGCGTGACAAGGAGTGGGCCTTCTTTTTGGAAACAGCACATCTGCGGCTACCAAAACTCAGGGCAAACTTCTGGCAGACGGACGGACTAACCAGCGGAAGCAACTCGCGGGCACAGATAGTCCGCCATGTGGCACTAGTACGCAGCCCACGACCTTCAGAACCAGTGGTGGTAGGCAAGTGCACGCGAGAACCAACAAAGAGGGACAAACAAAACCACAAAGTTGTCGTGTGGGTTGACCATTTACCACAAAGCAAAGTTGTGTGGGAGAGACATTCAACACCAGCAAATCTACCTTGAGGACCTTCTTAGTGGTCATGTTGAGGAGCTTGCAGTTCATGGCCCTAGCCACCGGCTCCGTCATGATCTACATTTGGTACCTTCTAAATCAGAAGTATATATATCTGCCGAGTGGTAACACTTAGTGCTTGGCAGAAATACTGCACCTAGTGGTCCAGTAAAAATAGCCCGTCCACCTAGGAGGCACACGATGAGAGTCCTCTCGCACACCACTAGCATGCCCTCCAACACCGCGTCGGGACTTAGGAGCACGGCGTGGCCGTCGAGCTTCGGCAAATCGACCATGATGATCTTCCGGGTGGTGACGTTGAGCAGCTTGCGACGCGTGGGCGTGTCCTTAGGTGCTGGCTCCGTCACCAGGATCAACCAGTGAGGGTGGAAGCGATGGTCGATGATGGGTTCACCGAGCTCACGGGGCTTCTTGGTGCCGCTGCCTTTCATCCACAGCTTGCACACCAAGCAGAACCGCATGAAGTCTGCCACGTCCCACCGTCCAGGAGGCGCCCAGCAACGTTCTCCACCGCTAGTGGTGGCAGGCCAGCCTAGTCACGCCTGTTTGCACTAGAACCAGCAATGATGGGGACGAGAAACACAAAATCATGATCCAAGTATTTATAAGTGACTGACTACACAAGTACACAGAGAAGAAAAAAATGATAGATCTAGAGTTCTCTCTCGGATAGACGAAATGGATTTAATTGTGTGAGGGAGGGACAGAGGTCGAGAGCATGTACCATTCAGGACTGACTCCAGCAAGGGAAACACGATGGGCAATGCACTTGGACCTCCTCACGGTCATGTTCGCCATGGTCATCGTGGCTCGTGGCTCGTGGCTCGATCGTTAGAGGAGAGAGGCAGGGTGGGGACGAGAGGGCTGTGGAGGCTATGTGCAGGCAGAGAGTCAGAGAAGGACGAGTGGAGGCTGGTAGTTGCGGTTGCCTGTTTAGGTGAGTGGTTATAGGGCATAGAGGTGGGCCCGATTTCTTCTCTCTAGCAAAAAATGATCTTGTATTGGGCACGGATCCCTATCCCTACATACGTCACGTTTTATGTGGCATCGTGTGTAGCGGCCAAGAGCTAGAGATGGTAGGATTGAGACGCGCTACAAGCATCGCGCCGCAAAGCATGTAGGCATTGTGTGTGGCATCCGTTTTTGGCTATGAGCGAGAAAGAGCACCCCACGTTGGTTGGGTGATGCCCCTCCTTGGCCTACCCCAAGGTGGGTGGGACCAGGCGACCAGCGACAGTGTTGTTGAGCGTGACGAGGAGTGGGCCCTTCATTTTGGAACTGCGTGTCCATGGCTTCCAAAACTAGCGGCAAATTTCTAGCCGGCCGGTGGGCTAAGCAGTAAAGGCAACCACCGAGCACAGCTAGTCGACCATGTGGCACTAGTATGCAGCCCGCGATCTTCACTACTAGTGGTGGTAGGCTAGTGCACACGAGAACCAACGACGAGAGGACAAACAACTACAAAGTTGTCGTGTGGGTGAACCATTTACCACAAAGCAAAAGGTATGTGGACGAGACATTCACCTCCGGCAGATCTACCACGAAGTCGACGTGCGTCACCTCGTGATCCTCATGGAACACATTCAAAATTGGCCCCTTGTGGCTACCAGGCTGCAATGTCCTCAGTGTCGGGAGGTCAATGACGTGATGGGTAAGGAGGTTGAGGAGGCACATGACAAGAGTCCTCTTGTGCACCACTAGCAGGCCCTTCGACACCGCGTTAGGACATGGGAGCACGGCGTGGCCGTCGAGCTTCGATAGATCGACCTTGATGACCATCCAGGTGGTGACGTTGAGCATCTTGTGGTCCATGGGTTTGGCCTTAGGCGCTGGCTCCGTCAGCAGGATCCACCGGTGAGGGTGGAAGCGGTGGTCGATGACGCATTCACCGAGCTCATGGGGCTTCTTGGTGCCACTGTCGTTCATCCACAGCTTGCACACCAAGTGGAACCACATGAAAACATCGCCGTCCTAGAGGTAGTCGGCAATGTTCTCTACTACCAGCGGTGGCGTGCCAGCCCAGTCACGCCTGTTCACAAAGGAACCAGCGATGATGGGGACGACAAACACAAAATCATGAGCCAAGTATTTATAAGCGACTCACTACACAGAGAAGAAATCGATGACAGATCTAGAGTTCTCTCTCGGACAGACGAAATGGATCGAATTGCATGAGGGAAGGATGGAGGCCGAGAGCACATACCATTCGGGACTGAATCCGGCAAGGGAAACACTGTGGGCGATGCGCTTGGACCTCCGCATGGTTGTCTTCACCATGGTCATCATGGCTCGTTGCTCGGTCATCGGAGAAAGGAGAGGCAGGGTGGGGACGAGAGGGCTGCGAGGGCTATGTGCCAATGGAGAGTCAGAGAGGGACGGGTGGGAGGTGGCGGCTGCAGCTGCCTGTTTAGGTGAGTGGTTATAGGGCATGGAGGTGGGCCTGGTTTCTTTTCTTTAGCAAAAAATGGTTGGGTACTGGGCACGGATCCCTATCCCTACGTACATCATGTTTTATGTGGCAACGCGTGTAGCAGCTAGGAGCGGGAGGCGGTAGGGTTCAGACACGCTGCAGGTGTCGGATCATAGAGTGCGTAGGCATCATGTGTGGCATCTATGTTTGGTTATGAGCAAGCAGGAGCACCCCATGTTGGTTGGGTGATGCCCTGCCTTGGCCTACCCAGATGTGGATGGGACCAGGTGCCCAGCACATGGTGTCGCTGAGCGTGAAGTGGACTAGGCCCTTCATTTTGGAAATAGCATGTCTGCGGCTTCCAAAACTATGGGCAAATTTCTAGCTAGCGAGCGAGCAAAGCAGCGGAGGCAACCAGCGAGCACAGCTAGTCCACCATGTGGCACCAATACGCAACCCACGACCTTCACTACCAGTGGTGGTAGGCAAGTGCATACGAGAACCAATGATGGGGGAGACAAATAAAACCACAAAGTTGTCTTGTGGGTGAACCATTTACCACAAAGCAAAAGGTGTGTGGGCGAGACATTCACCTCTAGCAGATTTACCTCGAGGATCTTCTTAGTGGTCATGTTGAGGAGCTTGCGGTTCATGGCCCAGCCACCGGCTCTATCATGATCTACATCTGCGACCTTCTAAATCAGAGGTATACCGATCGAGTGGTAATACTTAGTGCTTGGCAGAAGTACTGCACCAGGTGGTCCAGTAAAAACAACCCGTTCACCTAGGTCGCAGATGGGCAACAACATTTGCTCTTGCAAATTAACATGAAATAAATCGATCTCCATTTTTAGTACTCTCCAATGGGCATCAAATCGTACAACTTGCACGCAACTACTCACCGCCATGAGCTTATCGTCCTCGTCGACCATATTGACTATGGAACTACCTGTTCATGTCAATGGCGACCACCAGCTACAGGTGTTGTTGCCCCAACTCTACCACCATGAGCTCATTGCGGTGATGCAGAAGAGAAGCGGCCCAGGTCCCTGGAAGGTTGAAGTGGAATTAAGGGGAACTAATAGTTGAGGACACCTACCAATGTCCAGGGTGTGTCTCCGGGTTTGCCCATGGCCATCAGGTTTATGTTACCGATGTAGACCAAGACGATGGACGCATCGACGAAGTCAACGCCCATCAACACATGATCCTCATGGAACACATCCAAAATGGGCCCCCTACGGCTACCAGGCTGCAGCGTCCTCAACATTAGGAGGTCAACGACGTGATGGGTAAGGAGGTTAAGGACACACATGATGAGAGTCCTCCCGTGCACCACTAGCATTCCCTCTGATGCCGTGTCGGGACCTAGGAGCACGGCGTGGCCGTCGAGCTCCGACAGATCGACCTTGATGATCTTCCGGGTGGTGACGTTGAGTAGCTTGCGGCGTGTGGGCATGGCCTCAGGCGCTGGCTCCATCAGCAAGATCCAACGACGAGGGTGGAAGAGGTGGTTGATGACGCGTTCACCGAGCTCATGGGGCTTCTTGGTGCCGCTGCCTTTCATCCACAGCTTGCACACCAAGTGGAACCGCATGAAGTCCGCCACGTCCCACCGTCTAGAAGGCGCTCGGTGATGTTCTCCACCGTCAGCGGTGGCAGGCCAGCCCAGTCACGCCTGTTTGCATAGGAATCAGCAATGATGGGGACAACAAACACAAAATCATGAGCCAAGTATTTATAAGCAACTGACTACACAAGTACATAGAGAAGAAATGAACGACAGGTCTAGAGTTCTCTCTTGGACAGATGAAATGGATTGAGTTATGTGAGGTAAGGATGGAGGTCGAGAGCACAAACCATTCGGGACTGACTCTAGCAAGGGAAATGCGGTGGGCGATACGCTTGGACCACCTCATGGTTGTGTTCACCATGGTCATCGTGGCTCATTGCTCTGTCGTTAGAGGGGAGAGGCGGGGTGGGGACAAGAGCGCTGCGAGGGCTACGTGTTGACGGAGAGTCAAAGGACGAGTGGGGGCTGGCAGTTGCGGCTGCCTGTTTAGGTGGTGAGTGGTTATAGGGCATAGAGGTGGGCCTAATTTCTTCTCTCAAGCAAAAAATACTCGGGTACTCAGTACGGATCCCTATCCCTACATACGTCATGTTTTATGTGGTAGTGCATGAAGCGGCGTAGAGCTGGAGGCGGCAAGGTTCAGACGCACTACAGGCGTCGGGTCGCAGAGCGCGTAGGCGTCATGTGTGGCGTTCGTGTTCGGCTTTGAGTAAGCAGGAGCACCCCCGTGTTGGTTGGGTGATGCCCTACCTTGGCCTACCTAGAGGTGGGTGGGACAAGGCGACCAACAACGGTGACGTTGAGCGTGATGAGTGGGCCCTTTGTTTTGGAAACAGCGCGTCCATGGCTTCCAAATCTAGCACCAAATTTCTAAATGGCGGGCGGGCTAAGCAGCGAAGGCAACTAGCGAGCACAGCTAGTCGGCCATGTGGCACCAGTACGCAGCCCATGACCTTCACTACCAGTGGTGGTACGCAAGTGCGCGCGAGAACCAACCACGAGAGGGACAAACAACCACAAAGTTGTCGTCTGGGTGAACCATTTACCACAAAGCAAAAGGTGTGTGGGCGAGACATTCACCTCTAGTGGATCTACCACAAAGTCGACACCCGTCACCTCGTGATCCACATGGAACACATTCGAAATGGGCCCCCTGCTGCTACTAGGCTGCAGCGTCCTCAACATCGGGAGGTCAACGACGTGACGGGTAAGGAGGTTGAGGAGGCACATGACGAGAGTCCTCTTACACACCACTAGCAAGCCCTTCAACGCCGCGTCGGTACCTGGGAGCATGGCGTGGCCATCGAGCTCCGATAGATCGACCTTGATGATCTTCCGGGTGGTTACGTTGAGCAGCTTGTGGTGCGTGGGCGTGGCCTCAGGCGCTGGCTCCGTCACTAGGATCCACCGACGAGGGTGGAAGCGGTGGTCGATGACACGTTCACAGAGCTCATGGGGCTTCTTGGTGCTTATGTTGTTCATCCACATCTTGCACACCAAACAGAACCGCATGAAGTCCGCCACGTCCCACCGTCCAGGAGGCGCCCGGCGTCGTCCTCCACCGCTAGCAATGGCAAGCCAGTCCAGTCATGCCTGTTTGCATAGGAACCGCCAACGATGTGGACGACAAACACAAAATCATGAGCCAAGTATTTATAAGCGACTGACTACACAAGCACACAGAGAAGAAATCAACGACAGATCTAGAGTTCTCTCTCGAACAGACGAAATGGATTGAATTGTGTGAGGAGAGGACGGAGGTCGAGAGCACGTACCATTCGGTACTGACTCCAGCAAGGGAAACATGGCGAGAAATGCACTTCGACCTCTTCATGGTTGTGTTCGCCATGGTCATCGTGGCTCGTTGCTCGGTCGTTAGAGGAGAGAGGCAGGGTGGGGACGAGAGGGCTTCAGGGGCTACATGCTGGTGGAGAGTCAGAGAAGGACTAGTGGGGGCTAGGGCTGGGGCTGCCTGTTTAGGTGAGTGGTTATAGGGCATAGAGGTTTGCTGATTTCTTCTCTCTAGCAAGAAACAATCGGGTGCTCAGCACGGATCCCTATCCCTACATACGTCATGTTTTATGTGGCCGCGCATGTACCGGCCTAGAGCTGGAGGCAGAAGGGTTTAGACACACTATAGGCATCAGGCCATAGAGCACGTAGGCATCGTGTGTGACATCCGTGTTCGGCTATGAGTGAGCAGGAGCACCCCGCGTTAGTTGGGTGATGCCCTGCCTTGGCCTATCCAAAGGTGGGTGGGACCAGGTGACCAGCAATGGTGTCGCTAAGCGTGACGAGGAGTGGGCCCTTTGTTTAGGAAACAATGTGGCCACGCCTTCCAAAACTAGCGGCAAATTTTTGGCCGGCGGGCGGGCTAAGCAGTGAAGGCAACAAGCGAGCACAGCTAGTCGGCCATGTGGCACCAATACGCAGCCCGCGACCATCACTACCAGTGGTGGTAGGTAAGTGCACGTGAGAACCAGCAACGAGGGGGCAAACAACCACAAAGTTGTCATGTGGGTGAACTATTTACCACAAAGCAAAAGGTGTGTGGGTGAGACATTCACCTACAACAGATCTACCATGAAGTCGACGCCCATCACCTTGTGATCCTCATGGAACACATTCGAAATTGGCCCCCTGCGGCTACCAGGCTGTAGCATCCTCGGCATCGAGATGTTAAAGATGTGACGGGTAAGGTGGTTGAGGAGGCACATGACGAGAGTCCTCTCATGCACCACTAGCATGCCCTCCGATGCCATGTCGAGACCTGGGAGCACGGCGTTGTCGTCGAGCTCCGGCAGATCGACCTTGGTGATCTTCTAGGTGGTGACGTTGAGCAGCTTTCGGCGCGTGGGCGTGGCCTCAGGCGCTGGCTCCGTCAGCAGGATCCACCGACAAGGGTGGAAGTGGTGGTCGATGACGCGTTCACCGAGCTCATGGTGCTTCTTGGTGCCGCTGCAATTCATCCACAGCTTGCACACCAAGCGGAACTACATGAAGTCACCCACCAAGCGGAACCACATGAAGTCTCCCATGTCCCACCATCCAGGAGGCGCCCATCGATGTTCTCCACCGCCAGCGGTGGCAAGCCATTCCAGTCACGCCTGTTTGCACAGGAATCCACAACGATGGGTGTTGACACCTGTGGTGGCACACAGAGACAAAATCTGCAAGCGCACGGGTATCGAAGTAGTTTTCACCCGGAGTATTATCGAGTATCATATCCATGGGGAAACGTGTGTGTGTTGTCTACTAGTTTGTCAAGGGATAGCAATCAAGGTTTAAGGTATGAGTAGAGAGGATTCCTATGGTTATGACCCTATGCAAAGCAAGGCTTATGATTCTAGTGTTCACTTTAGGACGCCGCTTAGACGGTAAAGCACCGCTAATAGATAACTCTACCGACACGACTATGGTCCTACTAATTTAAGAACCTGCTCAATTCGGCATGGACTACAAAGGATAGACGGGGCTGTCACCTCCTGCTTCTACCACACAACCAAGAAGCAGGGAGCAAACACAGGTAACCGATAGCCTAAGCACCACGCTTATGCTAGCGATTACAACTCTAATCCAGAGATCTAGCAAGGACTAGAGCACTCAAAAGAACTATGAATCCATGAACAAAAGAGCACAAAACTTACTTTAAACAGAAATCAATTACCAGAAGTATCTCAGATGTAGACTTGGAGAAGCCTAGATCCACCAAAGTACAAGCCATAGAGGTAGCACCGATAGGCCGGTACCTCCTCCCAACTCCTCCCTCACTCTCTAACTCACTATTTTCTAGGTACAAGACTAGATCCTATAGAGGACTAATCTTCTCTTGAGAGCTGGCTCTGATCTTGACGAGAAGGATATGAATTAGGGTTTCAGGATCTGCTTCAGGGAGGGGGGTAGGGGTTGCTATTTATGAGAGGCGCCAGGCACCCTCTCCCTCTGAATAGCCTCATTGGTACTAAACTTTCCACCATATCTCATTAAAATGCACATGGCCTTTATGGGCCAAATTCTGAATTGGGCCCAATTAATCCCGCAGCTCATGATGTCAACGTCCAGGCTGTTCGTCCAGCAGATCTACCATGAAGTCGACGTCCGTCACCTCGTGATCCTCATGGAACACATTTGAAATGGGCCCCCTGCGGCTACCAGGCTGTAGCGTGCTCAGCGTCGAGAGGTCAAAGACGTGACGGGTAAGGTGGTTGAGGAGGCACATGACGAGAGTCCTCTCACACACCACTAGCATGCCCTCCGACGCCACATTGGGACCCAGGAGCACAGTGTGGCCGTCGAGCTCCGGCAGATCGACCTTGATGATCTTCTGGGTGGTGACGTTGAGCAGCTTGTGGCGCGTCGGCGTGGCCTCAGGCGTTGGCTCTGTCAGCATGATCCACCAGCGAGGGTGGAAGCGGTGGTGACGCATATAGCATGGTGGATCTAAAAAAGATAGTGGAGTAGTAGCTATCTGCTAATAACTATCTGTTTTAGATCCAAACAGGTATAGATAGTAGACTGACTAATTATTAGTTGGATCTCTAGATAACAACCATCTCACTAGTTAGACCAAATCAGATAATAACAGCTAATAGAAAGCCAACCTTATCCTTTCGCGTGACCGCCTCGCACTCACACGCTTGCGCGGGGGGTGCTCACCAGCGTTGTCAAGTGCTCGCCTGCCGCGCCGCGCCCCTCTGCCCCGCCTCGCTTCCCTTGCCCCACCACCTACCACCACGCCACGCCTGGCTTCGCGCAGAGCTCACGCGGCCCTCCTCTGCCTCCATCGCCAAGGCCTCCTCCGCCTGCCGTTGGGCTACCAGCATGGGGGCCGTGCCGCGTCACTACTCCGAGCGGATCCCCTCCACTAATAACAGAAATTTCAGTTCTCCACCGCACTCCCATCCCTCTTCACCTACGGCCCCGCCGCGTTGGCCGACCTGAAGCTGACCACCTGTGTGCTCCCACCGCCGCCCGCCACCTTCGCTAGGTTCTACAGCCTGACCATGTTGGACCTCGACTACGTCATATTCTCCGGCGAGAAGGGGTGGGAGCAACTGGAGGCCATGATCTCGACAACCGCGCCGACATTGGAGAAGCTACGGCCGACGAACATCGCCTTTCACCATGCCGTCCCCGACAAGGGCCTCCCTGTCCCTGGCTCCTCCAGTGGCTGAGCTGGGTTCCGCGGCCTGACCGTGCTAGACCTCGACTACGTCATATTCTCCTGAAAGAAGGGGTAGAAGCAGCCGGAGGCCATGATCTCAGCAGCCACAACGCTGGAGAAGCTGCGGCCGGCGAACATCGCCTTGCACCATGCCAGCCTTGGCGAGGGCCTCCCTGTCCCTGTCGCGTGGATCATCCACGTGCCCAACCACCGCTGGCTCTTGGGAGAGCTTGAGATCCGTAACTTTGACTGTTGCCACATTTCATGTGCGTGCGAGCATATATCACCATCAATGCATAAAAGCTTTCCACAGAGGCGTTTTTTTATTTCCATAAGCAGGCAAGCGGACCGCCTCTAACAAATGATTCTGTTAATTAGCTAGGTATCCAAACACCCTTACAACTAATAGGTAGATAGTGAATTGTTATCCAGCTAATATTAGCTATGTGATATTAGCTAGCTAACTACTATCAGCTAATGGATCCAAACAGGCTCTAATTATTTCAAAATTCGATAAGAAATGTGGGCGAACCAGTCACCACAAACAGGAAGTGTGCAGGCCACTTCCCGCAGCAGCTACTGCTGAAACAACACACTTCGTGCACACTCAGTCAGGCACGGCAGGGTACAGTTGGGATCATAAAAAATATCACTAGAAATTAGCACAGCAACACAATGTACACATTTCCAGAAGGAGATATCATGATTGTTATTAAGTTTATAACAGAACTAAAACAGGTGGAGAAAAGGAATTCTGCAAAAAAACCAATCACTCGGTGCCCTTTCAGCCCCTAGCTCGAAACAACCAACCATACCACACAACAAACTCGAAACCAGTACATCAATGTCCCTATAGAATCAGCCACCACGACAACAACAAATGACAACCGATCAATCTTAACTAGATATAACGAATGGAATAAAAAATAAGCCTACAGGGAAGGAGGAAGCAGTTCAAGGATGGCAGACTATGAACAAAAGAACTCTAAGCCAAACGAATGCTTCTTGGAAGGCAGATGTATTGTATAACTAGAAGGTGGTATTGCTTTCACCTGCAGATATAGAGCTGCCCTCCGACTTCACCATGACCTCTGCCTCTGACTTCACAGCCATGGAACCTTTTCCGATGTCCAGCCCCTGGAGCCGCCCAAGCGAGTCTTGCTGCATCATATCCGAGAGGGAATTGGGGTGGGATAGCATCTGGTGACTCGGGACATTCGGTGGAGGCTGTTGGAAATGATGCGGCAGCTGAATATTTCCATGCTGCTGAACTGTGTGTTGCTCCGAGAGCTGGAAGAATGAAGGGCTGTACGAGACGTGATGCATTCCCATATTAAATTGTTCGTTGGACTTCGACATCTCACCTGTTGCTATCTTAAGCCTCTCCACTTCCTGCTTCAGTGCATCATTTAGAGCTGCATCGGTACGGATATTTCGTCAATAAATAACAGTCATCTGAGAATCAGTGCAATGGTTGCAAAATTTACAGATTGTTCAAGCACTACTAAGTACTAACTAACCATGTGTTGACATGGTACAGCTTCTGAAAAAACAATGCATCAGCTACCTAATATGAAGCTAGGCTGCAACAATGGGACACCCTCCCACATGAACTTATTACGAAAAAATGAATAAATGCTCACCATCACGCAGTTGAGCCTGCTGCTCCATGGCCTGCAACCTTATCTTGAGCTCAGCATTTTCTGCCGAAAGTCCAGTTGTGTCTCTCTGCCGAGTAAACAAATCAGTGTGAAGGATATTAAGCATATTAATACAACAGTAAATTGAATGCCTGGACCCGAAAGTATTATGCGATTCTCGTTTGGGTTGATCTATTTGGCTCCCTAACATATTTTAGTGATCTTATCCCGGTCCAAAGTAGACATGGGGACGCCTAGAACCCAACATGGCCGTCCATATGGATGCGATTTAAGCAAAAAAAAACTAAGCCAAGTCAAATTTTTATTTCATCGTTCTCCGCTGATGCCTCAATCGTCTGACATGCTCGGCACAGCGAGCCTGAGCGGTTCGGAAATGTCATGGGCCTCCCACTCGAGCACCTCATTGCGGCAGGTGGTCAAAATCAGGTCAACGAGGTCGGGAAGGTGCTAGGGGCCGGGAAGGATCCAGTCAGTTAGGGGGCGGTTGGTCTTCTCTTTCCTCTCATCTCAGCGTCGCAATTATCCCTCTTCGTGCTATCTGGCTTGCTTTCCTAGTCGGCATAGCGGCACAGTGTTGTTGGCTCGGCACACCTCGCGCTCTAGGTTGCCCTCGCCCTGCTAACCCCGGCCACGTCAGGGCACTCTACGGCGAACCGCAACACGCTATTGTCGATCCGTGCAATGATGTTGAAGGTGTGGCAAGTCGTGTTCTCATAGTGGATGGGAGCCAATTGTTGTGCTAGCATGTTTGGCATTGCTTGCAACCCCACCACAGGTTGCATCACAGACCACTCCACGGCGAGGCCAACGACATGGTGATGGCCCCTATGTGGAGCGGCCCACGTCAGGGGGTCATGTCCCGGTGCGTGCCTAGGCAGCGGCGATTAACCAGCAATGGGGCGTCGAGGCGTAATGACGGCAGGGCGACGACATGGGATCATAGCAGCTCCGATTTAGGCAGTGATTGCCGAGACACGTCGAGTGGGCGCAGTGTCTGGCCGGGCTGTGCACCGAGCAGCAGCATGTGCAAGTGCGGCAAGGCATTGCATGGTGCAGAGCATAGCGGCACGGCTGGCTCTGCCGCGGAGGGTGGCCACCGAGAGTTGCCCGAATGGCGCAATGGTCAGGCGACGGTGCACCTTCCTCGTCGAAAAAGAGAGCGGGAGAGAGGATTGGAGGAAATGAGTGAAGACGGTCTCATGCGTCCTTACCTGGCTATGAACTCGCCCGCTGGCTCTAGACGGCCAAAAAGAAGAGGATGGGGAGTTCAGGGATGGTGGCTCGATGGATCTCTCAGGTGGCTGCTAGAGTCCAAGGGCACAAGTCCAAGAGTTTCAGGCATCAGGAGGGTTTCTAGGGTAGTGGCGACAGGCCCACCCCTCCTTGGCATGAGCACTACGAATGCTCGGATCGAGGACACTGCGGACTCCGACCTGTAGCGTCCATGTGATCACCTTCAGTGAGCGACCCGAGCTCCACAAGATCACCGGCGAGGTCCAAGCTCAGCGACGACCCTAGCGCAGCCACGACCTCCATGCCCACCTCCTGCTATTGCGTCGACTAGCCCACTCGTAGTCCCCATGGCCCTGCACCCGCCTGCCAACGCTGCCTAGGCCCACTCATGTGCGAGAGGCATGCCGGCGGGGACCTAAGAGTCAGCAAGAGAGGTGGGGAAAAAGAAAGGAGCCAAGGTGAATAGATAAGGCAGACCCAGCGGGTTTTCTGCTTAAATCATGTCATCCACTGCAGGCACACATGTCGCACATGACTTTACCAGCCACGTGGATGGCCACATCAGTTCATGGGCGTTGTTGTGTCAAGTTTGGACCAGGATGAGATCACTTGAATACATTAGGGAGCCAAATACATGATTTCATAGTTTGGGGACCTAGACGAGAATCGCATAATACTTTAGGGACCGGTCGTGCAATTTATTCTTAATACAAAAGACATGGACACATTGCTCGTAGATTCAGAAAACAGAACCAGACAAGATCTGCTGGAAGTACAGGGTTTTATGCTTAAAATTTGAAGTTGCTAGCATAAGATTAACCAAGTAAGAAGGTGCTTATTGCAATTAATTGAATCAATGGGGATAGTATAGTCGCCAAAACTACAGTGCTGCTCAACCAAGAACACAGTTCTTTTACTGCCATCGACCAAGTATTACTATTGAGATCTCCAACCATTGAGAAAACTATATAAAACAACCCCAAGGAACATTTCGCCCTAATCACTACATGTGGCATTAGTCAATACTCAACATGATCACATAAACTATCCTAGCATGTGTTATAGATCTCATTGCATGTGCATCAGTCCAAAGAAAATATTATACTAACTGTTGATTTGTAAAGCAATTGGAGTTTAGCTGATACAGGTTACAGGTATGGACTATGGAGTGCAGCTGGTTGCACAGTATATAATAAATAAAGTGTCACTATGCACCGTGTTATTTTCACACTAAAATAAATGAACTGAACACGGTTCAGCAATACATGAGGCAAGCAGAAGGATGAAAGGCACCTGGAACAGTGTCAGCTGCGCTGAAAGAGTAGTAGCCTCTGTCTGAAGAGTTTGAACCTTCCGCTCCAATTCTGTTATATATCGAGCTTTTCTTTCCTTTGACCGTGCTGCAGATTGTCTGTTTGCAATAATTCTGCACAAAACCCAAGCTCAGGAACTCAATAGGCATTCATAAAGTATAGGTTACAAATACAACAAGCTGGTTAGATGATTTAGGTAAAACAAAGTTGACTTGGACAGATCATACAGTCAACTGATTAAGATAATTTATAGGTAACGTAATACAGTTAAAACTAGTTGACTTAGATTTACTAATCTGTTAAGATAATTTAGGTAATGTAGTAAAGTTCAAACATTTGACAAAGACAGATGAAAGTTAACTTCCTAAGTTTAAACATCATGGGTGTGAATACAAAGATCATGAATAATATTCACGACAGTTTGCCTATGCTCCAGTAACTTAACAGAATTTCTCATTGTACGTTCTTCTGCCTGTCATCCAAAATTTCAAGGTATAACGCTACACACAGATCTGGGAAATGAATCAAAATATGGTTGTGCCACAGAAGCAAGGTCAAAAAAAATTAGTAAATGCCAAATAAAACTTAATAGCTTCAACAAGTTTCAACAATCACATACTGAAAAGAAAATCAATCAAATCCCGTTTGGAGCTCCGTCGCATCTGTTAGCAGCTGAAGTGGACCTATTAATCTAAGCTAAATTAGTTGCAAATCTGATAGTTTTTGATAGCACAAATGAATATCATGGTTTATGTCATGTGCGGACGCACATATGCCAGGCGCGGACGCGCCCGCGACGTCAGCCGCGCGGCTAAGCGCGTTGGGCAGGCGCTGCATGGGTTAGCCTCTAGTGGCTAAAGATAGAAACTTAGATTAGTGAGTTGTTTTGGAAATTCCTAGAATCAGGGAGAGCCTTCCCCTTTTCGGTTGGGCCATTGGCCATATATGCTTGTGATCGCTGAACAAATCAAGGAGGAAAGAATTATATCCCTAATCTCTCTCTCTCTGTTAAGCCTGCGGTTGAGGGGGATAACCTCACCGGAGAAGACGGCCGACGGCTACGAACTGCGTAGCCGCGGTCCGGCCAGTCAGGGGTTCAACGCCCTTGACAGTTTAAGTGTTATTTTATTTAGCACTATTACAACAAATATCGCCTGATATTAGATAAGTTAAATATTGAACAAATATTACAGAAATCAAAATGTGGCTGCAATCCAGGGGCAACTGTACCAGCCAGCAAAATGTAACCCTAAATTATAAATACAGGTTTACACAGCTTGCTTGTAGTGCAAACTCTTGGGAAAATACTAATGTCCAGTGCAGTTAACTGGAACAGGAAAAATATATACTTGTGATGTAGAACTATAAGGCACATTTAACAGAGTATCAACATTCACCCCAACTTCAGTTAACATGTCGGAGGGCCTTAGGCATGACATAATAGGAAGATAATGACATAAAACACTGCATGCCTATTTAATATGCGACAATTTTCTGCCATTTACAGCCTCTTTGCTGATTTGAGAACCGTTGACAATGAACAGCCTCTTAGCTGATTTAAGAACCTGTTTCGACAATGAACAACATAAAACAATCTTCAAGAGTGAGATACTAGCGTACCTAATAAATACATCGATACTAACAATGTTTATGCGAGTAAAACTGGCTATGCTATCTCCATTGTATCAATGATTGCCAATACAGAAACATATCAACGATAAATAATTAAATGTTACCAAAGTCAACGAGGACTTGAGGTCTTGAGGAGAGCAAACATGTAAACAATTGCATGAATTATCACAAGAGAAACACCATATCATATAGCTTGGCCCTAATACAAAGTTTTGACAAACAAAATCTAACCATCTCCAGTGTAACTTTAATATACGCCAAAAGGGAAACGATAGTTGTAGCATATAATTTTGTGCTAGAAAGAACCAGTTAGAAGTATGCCACGCTACTTATTCAGCATCTTGGAGGGAATCTAGATAACGCGGAGTGTCCAGCGAGGAAAACATTGCAACAAAGCAAATAAATGTTGTATCCTGCCTCTTTTGATCTCCATCTCTGTTTATTTAAGACTAAATGAACAGAAGAACCTTTAAGGACCATGACACTAACCAACTAAACAAATACAGACACCTCAATAACTTTAAAAACATGGAGAAAATGCCATGAAAGCAATTCAAATTGATGCCACATCCCAATAACTTTAAAAACATGGAGAAAATGCCACGAAAGCAATTCAAATTGATGCCACATCCCGCCAATTTCGACCTGTGCCTTCTGCTTATTTAAGGCTACTAAACGACTCGAGACACCTTTACAAACTAAGACACTAACTAAGCAAACAAAAAATGACATCTCAGTAACTTTTATGGGTGCTTGCTTTCACTTGGAAAGAAACCTAGTACGTGACAAGGATGACCTAGCTATCCAATTCAGTTGGTCAGCTTGCTGCAACCCTATCCGATAAGCTGCCTTTCACTATCCCGATGATTCCAGACCACGTCTCAAGTAGTTGGCAAGACTCACAGGTGGCTATGCTTCTTCTTTTTTTCATTTCGATGCACACAATACCAAAAGTCATTAAGCATTATGCGGCTTTTCATTTTACAATCAATATAGATCACAAAAAGTAACAGCCATCTCACCTGCAACCCTACCAACCAAGCAACTACCAAGTGCAGTCCTAGCTAGTAGTGTCAGAATGCGAGGACGGTGGCAATGGAAGAAGGGGGGAAAAAAGGCGTCACCTTTTGGCGCGCTTGGGGTCGATGGCAGCGAGCTCAGCGAGCTGCTCGGAAGACAGAGCCTTCTTGGCCTCCATCACCTCTCCGAACAGGCCTCCGCCGCCGTCCTGCTGCCCGCCCGGGCCGCCGGCGCCGGCCCCCATCCCGAAGCCGTCGAAGGAGGCGCTGTGGCGGTGCTTGGCTGGGCGCGGCGGCGAGGAGGTCTCGGCGGCGCGGTCACGGTCGGCGCCGGCGATCTTGTCCATGTCCATGAAGGTGGAGAAGAGGTCGTCCTCGGAGCCGATCTCGTCGAAGCCGCCGCCCCCGCCGCCGGCCAGGTCGTCCGGGAAGCGGAAGGCCACCTCAGATCTGGCGCGGCGGTGGTGGCCCACGCGCGGCGGGGGCAGCCCTGCGCCCGGCTGCGGCGGCGGCGGCGCAGGCGCCCCGCCCGGGACCGGCGGCAGCGGGCAGGGCAGGTTGAGGTTGGGGCTACGCGCCGGCGAGCGCTGCGGCGGGTCGCCGGGCTTCGGCGGCATCGCCATTGCGACGGGCAGGTCTGCTCCTCTCTGTCTGTCTCTCTCTGGTCGGCTGGGCTGCGCGTAGTTTAGTTGTCTGGGTCGGGGCTCGGGAAGCGCACGCGGCTACTCCTACTCTTGGCTAGCTGCTCTGCTAGCTACTGGACAGTGGCGTCTTGGGTTCCGAAAGAGAGTGGAGTGCGTGTGGGATCTGGGAACGAAGGAGGTGGGGTGGGGTGGGCCCCTCGTAGTCATGTGATCGCTGCCTTGTTTCGGGCTTCAGTGGGCTGGACACATCTTGGGTCGCTTCAAGCAGAGTTTGAGCAGATAAATGGGCTGGATGGAAGTCCTTAATGTGGTGGATGGTGCAATGTTGCTCAGAGACCTTGGAACACTAACGAGAACAGGCTCTGCTCAAAAAAAAAAAAACTAACGAGAACAGGCTATCACCGCCGGAAGGGACTTTGCTCTTTCCCAGCATGATTAATAAAGAGCGGTGATGCTTTTTTTCTAAAAAAAACTAATAGGAACAGGCTACCATCGATTATTTTGAAAATTTTAAAATAGTTGAGTTATATTAGGAGTACAATGGTTTGTTTATACGAGTGAAAATACATCAAAGTATAACATGGAAGAAACTAGAAAGAAAGAAATGCTCAGGCGAACCTAGCAAAAACATAATAATTAATTTTCTCTTCTCTTCTATCTTCTACACCTAAAAAGGGTGAAAGGATATCCTCTGCCCAGCGAAGGATCGCCCGGACCTGCATGTTTCTTCGTCGCCGACTAGTGGACCCTCCACAGACAAACATACTACACGCATGATTGCCCCGTCCTCCTCACTCGCTATCGCTTTGCCTTGTATAAATCAATCAATCTCCAAGAACCATGCCTGATCAATATTCAATCACTAGTACTTGTTTCCCTTCCTCAAGCAGCAGCCCTCGCTTTCAAACCCATTGCCTGTGTCACATTGAGAGTTTCTTCCGTCCTTTTTTTTTTTTACTTTCCCAAGCTACACCCACGCCCTCTGTTCTCGTACATGACCCGTACACATGACTCATGCTCATACAAGTTAGAACAACTCGCGTCTAGCGATGATAAATACGACGTCTGGTTCCCATACGTATCGTGTCACACCTTATGTATCTCGTAGGTGACCCGGACTCATGATCCAAGCTCATACGAGTTCAAACAACTTGTATGTAACGATGATACGGAGTTTGATTCGACGATTCCTATAATTATCGAGTTCCGTTATAATGCACGGGCACGTTTGTTAGTCTTTAAAAATGATAAGGGCGGACAACAATGCTACTCCCCCGTTCCAAACTATAAGTCACTTTGACTTTTTTGGTACATCCACTTTGCTGTGCATCTAGATAAATAATATGCCTAGATACATAGCAAAATGGATGAACTAAAAAAGTCAAAGCGACTTATAATTTAGAATGGAGTGAGTACTATAGTATCGCTGCTGTTTTTTTTTTTTTGCTGCTTTCGTAGTTGCCGGAAGCCCAGACTATGTGGTATGGATCAACAACTACCCCAATCGAATTATTTGGGCCTACTCATTATCAGTGGGATCAGGGATACTTTCAGCAAGAAATATATCGAAGAGTTAGCGATGGGTTAGCCAAAAATCTTAGTTTATCAGAAGCTTGGTCTAAAATTCCCGAAAAAATAGCCTTTTTATGATTATATTGGTAATAATCCGGCAAAGGGGGTTTCTACAAAGAAGCTAAATAGACTTAAAAAATTACCTTGCAACAGAAGTATTTTTTAGTAGTCCACTTTGACTAATAGATCCCAGATCTTCAATTATCAGCAAAAGAAATACAAGTAAAGCAGTACCGAGTGGTACGCAAAGTTGTATTTGTAATTTAAAATACTTATCGTAGCTAGCAAATCCTCTTATGCTTTTCGTAGGCAACTCTAGAACTAAAAACCTCATATTTAAGTACTATATAAGAAAATCTTATTTATTCTCCAACTAATATATCAACATGCTGATGTGAATATATGATGCTGCTTTGGTGACAAGTAGTTCTCAGCATTTTCACACATCCAAATGTCTAAGAAATTGTTGTTGCATCCTCTGTTGGGCTAGCCCAGCCGCAATTGTTGTGCGAAGCGAGTGACACCCTTACAGAGTAACGGGCCAGGCCAGTTTTGCGCAGCGTCGCCGCGCGTGTTACTTTCAGTTCGGGGCATTGCATTAGTACCACCTCGCTGCTCTAGCTATGTTGCGGTTCAATGGAGAAGCATATAAGGAGGACCAGGCCTACACTGCGAAGGCACGCAGCTGCGCGGTGAGCACAAAGCGAACTATTCTTTCGCCTTTTACTAAAGAATACCGTGTGCACGCCGCAAATAGCAGCATACGCTAATTTTTGGAGGGGATTTTCCTTTGTGGAAGGCCCCCACAATTCAAATTAAATTCTTTTTTAAAATAATTATATAATATATATAAAATAAAATTGAATTTGCCAATTGAAATCTAAGTTATTTTTTGAAAATGATAAATTGAAATTGTCATGGTTCTCTTTTGAAAGTTATCCGTTTTTCAAGTGTATTGTGTCCCAAACCCTGATATGTACAGTACATTTATAACCTTCTGTAGGCAATGCAAGATTGATACTTTCAGCATCAGTAAAAAGGACCTAGGAACGCAGGATGTTTTTTTCTGTGAAATGAACTGATTCCTATAAAATCAATGACTCTGTGAAATTCCTGTTTTCCAAAAGGGCCTTTAGATGGGATGTACAGTACAAATCAAGTATATGTGGGCTATTGAAGCCAAAGGTTTAAGCGTTATTTGATTACAACACCAACCAACACAAGAGCATCCTGGTTACAGAACTTTTACAACATACAACCTGGGGTTTGGTTACACAGCCTCATACGTACACGTAAGTTACTCCAGCCCCCACAGTAGAAGCAACTCCATGAAACCCAAACCCTACAGAAATTTGATTTAGAACTTTCACATCAAAACTCACCAGCTTTTCCTGAAAAAAACCAAGAGGAGCCGATAAGATACACACGTCAAAGCACACTGACAACACCCATCAGTCACAGACGCACGCACGCCGTCAAGTAGCAGCAGCAGCAGCATCGTCGGCAGCCTTGTCCTGCTGGTTCTCGCCAGCCTCGTCGATGGCCATGGCGTCCGGTTCCCGCTCTGCTGATGCTGATGCTGATGCGACGCGGCCCTCGTTGGACGTCCGCTCCTCACTCTCCACCGGAGCCGGTGGGACCGTGGTCGTGCTGGAGCTGCCACCACCTTGCTCCCCCACCAGGCTCGTCAGGCCGTTCTGCTTCATGTAGTTATCAAGGGGCCGGCTCGCCACTTCCAGGAGGTCCATTATGCTCACCGGCCGGGACTGCTGCGCGCCATGCTGTCCTTGGTCGCCACGGACGGCAGGGGCAGGGTGGAAGTTGAGGTCTATGTGCCCCTTGTTCATGTCGGCCACCTTGTCGAACATGGTCACATCACTGTTGTCTCGGGTGGTGTCCAGCGTCTGCGGGGGGATCTTGACAGGTTGCTCCCCTCAGGTTCTTCTCTGTTCACCCATGCGATCTTCTTGCTCGCCTCTGCCTCCTCTCGCTCCGACTGCCGCTGCTTCTTCCTCATCCTCAGTGTCTTGAACCGACGCTTGACCATCATGCACACGTTGCAGGTGCACGCAGGGTTGTGCTTGGGCCCTTGCCGCTGGGCGGCTGGATGCACAATGCATGTGCAGCCAGGGCGATGCCGGGGTGCTTTGTGGTTGTCGCGACTGAAGCGGTACCTTGGTTCCCGACTTCACCAAATACTGCGGCACTGGCCAAGGCGTCAAGGCTGGATGCATCCATTTCAGCGACATTCAGCTTCAGACCATAGCTGCCCTTTCGCCTCCTCATCTCTGCGATGTACATTGTATGAGCAAAAGGTGCAGTATGAGCTTCTCCTCTACAAAGCTGACTTATCAAAATACATAACCAAAATATATCTGCCTCACTTCCTCATTAGTCATTACTAACCAATCAACTGTTACATTGATATCCCGATACCCTTCCTTACACGACACGTCTTCAGCATCTTGAAATTTTGTTATAAAAAGAAAAGGCTGACCCTAGGGGAAAGACCTCCCCTGAGGCATTGCAGAAATTTCCTCGAACTGAAGGGTTAAGAAAAGATACCGAAAGCTGGCTACCCCGGATGTGTATCTCTGAAGAGTTACACAGAAAGGGGCCTTTTTTGCATGCAAGCCAGGCTTGAACCCTGACCAGCAGCCTCCCAACTGGAGGTCCTACCACTGTGTTATCACTGTGTTTAAAATTTTGTTTTCAAGGTCAGTAAACAGTAAATCGTACCTTCATACAGCTGCATAACACTTTGCAACTCTTTTGGGGTCAACTCTTCAGGCGCAGAGCAGGAGCAGCTGGAACAGTTGAATTTAAAGTATAATGAGAATTAGTAGGAGTAACAAAAGTAAGAATAGAGCAGTCCAGCAAGGGAGTAAGGGACAGTGTCACAGACAAATAGCCTCCAGCAAGAGATAGTGTCACCCTCTTAATGAAATTCGTACATGCCTAGGTACGGTCTTGAAAAAAACAAGGGACAGCGTCACAGACAATTGGCCTTATGCCAGCAAGTTTTTCAATACGAATTGTTGAGAGTGATACGAGAGAAAAGAGCATCTTTCAAAGTACATGGATAAATCTAGCAAATCCAGGATCTTGTGACTGAAATTCTGGATTGACCAAGACTGCGGATAAGACAAGACTGTAGCATGAAATGAAACAGATCAGATGAAGACCATATAAATTCATTGTTCCACACCAATAAGATTATCATGCCAAAGTTTCGGAATTTTAAAACTAAAGATTGATCGGATCACACATCGCCCAACACATCAACAGAGAACACAATATAGCATTACCATTTTGGGTCCCATGAGTTATCGATGCATGTCCATTTGGATGCAACAATAACATTAAGAGGCAGCCGACGCCATTTTGAGCACTCATCACATTGAATCCACTGATCTTGTTCCCTACAAATAAAAAATCAGAAATTTGACATAATTGGCACATTGACGCCAAGTCGTCAATGATGCACATGACTTCCATTTAGACAACAAACCCTCAAACAGTATGACGACTACACAGTTAATGCAATAGGTGAATGAATGTCACCACTTTTTCAATTGTTCTTTTTCATTTCGACCTCTTAAAGCATTATGACATTTCTTTTTCATGCAAGGTCTATAAAATTCAATCTCAGGCATTGTCCTAGAATTAGATGTGTCTCGCTTAGATTGTCCTAGAATTGGAAGAAGATCACAAGACATAAGTAATTTCAGGGTTTTTTTATGTTAGGGGAAAGGTATTTAAAATGTGTTATGAAAAAGTACAACTCATCATGGATACTATTCATAATCACTCAAAAGTAAACAAAAAATAATAATACTGTATCTTTTTTCCGATCATTTACATACCCTGTTGCACGGATGGTGAAAATTGATCTCTTTGCAAAGACAGGGGGTTCCTGCATGTATGTACTATGGTTAGAGCAGGTTGAAGATCATTCAAGTATTTTTGCGATGAACAAAGATCAGATTTTTGTGCCTGGCAGAGAGGTGCTCCATGATTTGGAACAAGAACAATGAAATGAACAGCAAACTTACATCATATTCTTCAAATTCATAGTCCTCAATCATCACAACAGTTGGCTTTGCAGTGGGAGCAGGGCGCAACAACTCTTGAGCCTCTTCCCAGGTAAGCTTTAGTTCCATGGCATCTTCAGCATCGATTAAGAACCTCCTGCTTTTGGAACCAATATTGCGACTACGTTTTTGTAAAAATTGCAAAGACCCCTCATCTGGCCTGCTGCCAAATTTATCTGCCTTATTCCAACTGACATCCCCATCAGCTGAGTTCATATGATGATCATATACAGAGCTTGGATGGAGATCTGCAGCTCCCTTTACTGAGTGAAGAAATCCAGGATAACCACTTACTACTCCTATGTTCTCATTTGCAGTAGAAAAGAGTGTCTCACTGAGAAGGGAACCATTTGCAATAGCTGAAATATGTGAGTCCTGTGTAAAGGTAATAAACAAATATTGAAGCAAAAACATGAAAAAGGAGATGAAAAACAAGCACTTGCCACAACAACAGATTATCTGATGGATAATCTAACTTACTGGCAGACTAACAGTATTAGTGGCCTTCCGAAAGCCCATAACAAGTTTCCCTCCAGGATCTATACGACTAAAGGTCACTGCAGAAAATAACCACACAAAAAAATGATTCCAGTAAACAACATTCAGAGAGCATGATACATGACATAATACTATTCGGCATAATTTACTATAGCATGGATGCCATGGAAACCATGTGACAAATAGTAGTGAGCTATACCATATACGTAGTATTAAAAACAAACTTCAATCAAGAAAGAAGTGAAGTGCATGCTTGCAAATAGATGCTTATGATCATGTCCAAGGAAATAAATTCCTAATTACCTGTATCGCCAGCTTGTAATTGCAAAGACTGTATGCATGGTGTAACACCCTCCAAGACATACATTCTGCTGTTATTATTTGGCCAAAACCTAAACTGAAAATGCCATTCTTTTCCTCTTGCATCTTGAATTGTCAAGGGGCGACCTTCTGGTTGAGAAATTGGGGGGAAATATGCCTACACAGAGAACCTTGTTAACTCAGGATGACAGAAACAATGGGGAAAGAATGCATACAGAAGCAGCTTCTGCACTAGCAGTAAATTTCGTGAACAGAAGCAGTAGACCACAACAATGAAAAGATGCACATTGATTAATTATTTACACGAGACTATGAGAGTATCCATGGACATATACTATAGGAACTCGAATAAGATCATTGCAGTGCTACCATAGATATGATAGTGGTTCACCATTAGGATGCATTTAGGTTGAACAGTAAGTGCAAGACATTACATAGATCAGTTTTTCCAATGTTAACGTATACGCAATGTACAGGATGACGATCCCCTTCGTATATGGTTTCTCATACATGGATGGTATATATGTTGATCCTATTGATCCAGGACAATACCATGTTTATTTTTGTAAAATCTGGACAGGAAAGTCAAATGCTTTTGATGTTCCTTCCAAACAACTTTTGGAAGATAAATCAGCAATATATAATAAAAAACATACTTAAATTATTAAAAGGAAGCCAAACAAATGTTAAAGTTACCTCAGCACAAGCTTTTGGAAGAACAAGGCGCCCTATGCGTCCTGCATCACTCGCACTCAGGACCTTCTCGAACAATGGAACGATTGTGGAATTTGAACTTGCAAATTATAGTCAAGGAAGATAAAAGAAAACCTACATCTGTCACAAAAGGAATTTATGCAGCATATTACACGGGTTTAAGCCTAATGAGCTATTCTGGAGCCTTGTATTTATAAGTTACTAAATGTCAGAGATCAATGTCACCAGGAAGTCGACAATTTCAAATGTATGAAGGCAAGGATACTCTCCAGATATTTGTTGCAGCTCTTGGTCTGTTATTCTTGGCCAATACCGAGGAAGTAATTGATTGCGGCCCCTTCCCTCAGCAGGTGGTCTAGCAACACGAAGATGCGGAAACATGTCTCTCGTTGGATCAAAAGCAGCACCTTCACCAACCCTTGGTGGTCTGGTCAGGAAATGCCGAGCCCTCTGTGCTTGCTGAAAGGGAGATAGTGTAGTGGCAAGTTCTCGTCCTTCAGCAATGGCTGTTGTTGGCGATAGAATAGGTCTTTCCGCTGTTGAAGTAGCCTCCATCCTGTTTCCATTGCTTGCAATACCTAGGCTCATGCTCAGACATGCCTCTGAAAACGATTCACTTGTTGTGCTATCTGTAGTTGGATCCTTATTGTCATCTCTTCGAGTACATTGAGGTGACTCTAATGCACTTCGAGACCTAGTTAGGAAAGGCCTTCCCATGTCCCCAATACTAAGGGTTGGTTGTTCCCATTTAATCTGCCTTGAACCATTCTCTATCTCTTTTTGTCTCAAGATGTTACTGCTTTGTCCAGCCTCTATGCCTTTCACCATGAACAGGTGATTGCTCTTATTTACAATAGCAATATCATCATTTCTGGAATCCAACATAAGAGAGGGTGGCTGTTCAAATTTTCTACTTGACAATAACTCGTCGGTTTTATCGAAAAACCGCAGATTATTTGGACATGGAAAAAGCTTCGGAACCACTTGGCCAGAAGCCTGTAAAAAGTACAATCAGAATATTTGAAAAGGGAAGGTGGATAATGTGACCAAAAAAAGAACTTACAGACTGAGCTGCTGAATTTTTCATGCACGTGACACATTGAACTCCTCCACTGTCAAGTAGATCATAAGAGTTCTTTGAAGCAACACATCCACAATGGAGGCGCTGAAACAGTAGAATTTCATAAGAATACTGTTGCATTACAGTTCAGCCCAAGAATTTGCAGAATCGATTCCTCTGCAGTCGACCGCATGGTGTACTTGTCACTGGCAGGTGGGCCTGATGACCTGCCAGTGACAAAGTCACTAGACACCAGGGACTCGACTACACTCAACTGCAGAGGATCTCATCATAGAATTTGCATGTATTTGCGGCTTGGGTCGCCACCTCACCTTCCCACAAAATGAGCAGTCTCTCCATCCTGATTCCTTTTGGTGAAATATATCACAAAACACAAACTGTTCATATAACAACCTAGGCACACCAGAAACCACACAATAGAAATTAGAAACGGGCCAATCTAGTAGGAATTAAACAATAATAAGGCTTTCCTAAGAGAGAGAGAGAGAGAGAAAAAAGGATGAAGCAAAGCAAAAACGATGAACGGAATCCTTAAAAGAAACAAATTCTTATCTTATTGTTAAAAAAGAAACATGTACTTCCTATAATCAAATTAAATGGTGAACAGAGCATGTAGTTCCTGCAAAAACAATATCATCGTTAAAGGTGGACTTTTTTTTGATTCGTTAAAGGTAGACTGTTGGTACCAAGCAACAATTTTGATCCAATCCCATAGCACAAAGTAGGTGAGGCAAATAGTCAGTCGCCTCTACCGAACAGAGGTAAGGCTCATCCCTGACACCAACCCGATCAGAACTCAGAACTCAGAACTCATTGGGGGCAAATCCACAGTGACTGATGCAAATGTCAGTGCACTTCTCGTTTTCAGTGACGAACCTACGAGAGTCCGAGCAGCTGAACACTGACGAAATTCTCAATAGCTAGAGGGTGGTGAATCAACAACTGCTACCAAATCGCTTCGTCAGAATTCTACGACCCACCCAGGCACTCTTCCAGCCGTCGAGGCATAGTCAACGCAACTTTCCGGAGTCTCTACACGTTCCAGCTCAGCACGGTTTCCGCATAAATCCGCTCGTTTGTTGGGTTTCGCTAGGGAATCCACTACGACGACGAATGATGCGCAAATCGCCGCACCTTTATACAGCATCAGGTAAAAAAATCACGTCTTTTGTTCTTCTATATATACATCTAAAAAAGAAGCAAAAAGGGGGAACAAAGTCGCAAAGCATCGAAACGCAAAAAGGGGAGGACTGAGGAGAAGCCGAACGGCATGAACCAATTCCGATTCATCCATCCAATCCAGGCCCCATTCGCAGGAGGACGCTGGCGGCGCATAGGACAAGAAGAGCGGAAAGGGAGGAGGAGGGCCGTACCCGCACTTGTCGCAGAGCAGGGCGAAGCCTCCGGATCGCAGCGGCCAGCCCTTCCTCCAGTCCCCTCCCGCCCCGACCACCGACGACGCCGGCCCGCCGCAGGCCGGGTTCATGCACCTCTTGGCCGCCGCCGCGCCGCCACCCGCCATAGCCATGGGCGGCCGGCGAGCACAGGCACTCCTCTGATCAAAGGTCAGCTGAGCAGGCTGAGCGCATCGCCCACGGAGAGAGCGAGAGAGTGAAAAAGGGACGGGCCGAGAGACGAGACGAGGCTAGAGGCGGCGGGGGAGGCGTAGCTTTCCGGTGGGTGTGGAGGGGTCAACGAAAGCGCGCACCCAGCCGCGGGCGGTCGCTGCTGGCGATTGGTGCATGCAGGTGCGGGGAAGACAAGGAATGGAATACGAGGGGGATCAGGAGGATGGATGGGGCGAGGTGAGCGATGAAGCCGTAGTGGTGGTTGTACTAGTAAACTAACAGCAACAGCCCATCCTCCTCTCGGTTTGTTCGGTTTCTCCTTAAATCTTTACGTACTGTCACATCAAATATTCGATATATATATATATATATATAATATTAAATATAGACTAAAAAAATAACTAATTATATATATTGACTACCTTATAATACAAATCTTTTAAATCTAATTAGCTCATAATTTGGTAATAAAGTGCTACAGTAACACATATGCTAATGTCGAATTAATTAGGTTTAATAAATTTAACTCGTGGTTTACTGACGAATTCTGTAATTTATTTTTTGATTCTGTAATTTATTTTTTTATTAATATTCGAATAACCTGTACGACGCCCCTAAACTTTACGCTCTGCGTGTAAACGCCACCTATCACTCCCTCGCAGGGAAGTTGCAGGTGGAGAATTTTTTTTATATATTTCTTCTGAAAAACAATTGGCAGGAAAGCAAAGTGATGGGTCCTTTTTGGGGCCGCTCTCTCTGCTCGGAGGCTGGAGCATGGCAAGCATGCACGCACGACATGGTCCGGTCTGCTGCTTTTTGTATTTCTTGCTGCGCTGGCCGGGGGAGACTCCGATAGATCCATCGCATGAGCTAGCTATAGCTAGCACAGCAGGAGTACTATCACAGCCAGCCAGCCAGCCAGCGTTGCGTGCTGTGCCTGTGCTGCGTTGCTCCCCTCCACGAACGACGACTTTGCTTGCCTGCCTGGACTGCAGGTGTGCCTGTTCCCGCAGGCGTGCAGCGTGCTACTACCTTTGCTGCCTGCCTTTTTTCCTGCACCATCGTCACGCTGCCTCTGATTCACGGTGGATGGATCAAGGATCATGGAGGAAAAAGAAAAGAAAAAGGAACCCGTGGGCGCCATTGACATCGACATGCATGCAGTGTTTCCGGGAAGAACGTATGCGAAGGGAACACTGTTCGGCTGGTATTAAAGCCGGTTAATAAATTGATTAAAGTTGTTTTATTATAAGAGGAAAATTCTATAGATTCTAGCTGATAAACGGATCAATAAACGCTAGCGAACAGGCCGACAGTGCAGTGCACGGCCTTCAGCTTTCATTGCCTCGCGCCGCGCCGGCCACCGCCGGCGCCATTGAAGCCACCTGATCCGCCTGGCTCGCCTCCGCACGAATCGTGTCGTAACGTCGCCTTCAGCTTCAGGCTTCAGCTGCTGCAGCTAGTACTAGTGCCAGCCTGCCAGGTGGGAACCCGAGCCTAGTAGCCTGAGCCGGCCGGCCGCACTGGCGTGGCGGCCCGGTCTCCGCTCACACGCGACACGCACGGCTCGTCCTCGTAGCGAGCGAAAACGTCGTGCTCGACGTGCGGTTTGTGACTTGTACTGTAGCCTCGGCGCGCGGCAGGCAATTCGCCGACTTCCAGTCCATGCGGTGGTGACGGGCGTGTGAGCGTGGTGGTGGTGGGTGTGGCTCGCCGCGCGCCTGTCGCCACGACGGCGACGTGGATGGACATGGGCGCCGCGGGGCCGGACCCTCTCCTCGGCGAGGCGTCCACATCGACGTCGCGCGCGGACTCGGAGGGAGTCTCTGCTCGGCGTGATCGTGAAGCTGCCAAGGCCAGAGCCTGCGTCGTCCGCTGCCGTCACTCGCTCGCGCTCGGTGGGAACGGTGCGCCGTCGGGTACCGGTAGAAAGCCGAGCGCACGCACCAGGTCACCAGGTGAGGAGTAGAGAGTAGTACAGGCTCGTAGCCGCAGGTCGCGGACGAACGAAGGCCCAAGGGGGGTTGGGTTCGGGTTACGTTACGTGCGGCCAACACGAGTCCCCGTCGCGGACAGTGACGGTGACGGCTCGGGGAGCACGGGTTTCCGGGCCCTCGTGGACGTGAGTGGACGACCCGTCGACCGAATCATGAGGATTGGAGGACGTTGAAGGGGACACCAGCTCGTACGTATACTACTCAGCCTACTCCTAGCTACCTACTCCTACTTCCGAGTAGTACTCTCTTCGTCCAAAACAAAACGCTATGGAACGGGTGCTGATCAAATTTAACAACTTTATAGAAAATATTAGTAATATTTATACAACTAAATAAATTTATTATAAAATATATTTTGTGATTTATATAATAATACTAATTATATATTATAGATATTTTTATTCTTTTATATATATAATTGATTAAAGTTAAGAACATTTGACTTCTCGAAAGTTAAGAATAACATTCTTTGCGAGTATGTTTTTTTTGTGCTTGTCAGCACGTGGGAACTAGAGAAGAGGAGGGCGAGCCGCCGATTATCGGGCCTCGTGGCAGCTTGTCGTTGCAACTGATGATTAAAGGTAGTGTTATCTAATACGCTAAACGGATAGCCACCCTTTGTTTAGAGTGTAGACGGTTAAAACGTTTTTGCACTGTAGCAGTAAATATAGGCCATGTTCGCTGGTCTGAACTTTGGCTGAAACTGGCTGAAAAACATTGTTCCGGCTGAATTGTTGTGAGAGAAAAACACTGTTCCGACTGAAAAAAATAAGCCGAACAAGCCAAATTTAAGACAAGCGAACGGGGTACATGTAAAATGTTATTTTTATACAAATTTTGAAATACAGTTTATTAACGGTAATGCTCAGAGCGAGCATCCGTCCAATGGGACGCCGCCTATCAGGTCCTGCACGCTACCGTACTAGCCCAACAAGTCACCCTCTCTATACGTCTTACCCATCTCTCTCTCACACACACAATATCTCCTGACTTGCTCGTCTATCACGTGCTTTTTCTGCGCCATGCGACCATTCGCCCACCCCACTCTGCATCGCCGTCGCAAAATCTCCCCGCGCGCCCCATCTTACGCCGTGCTGCCCCACTCCGGCTCACCGCCGCGCCACCCCACTCTAGCTCGCCGCTGCGGGCATCCCCATCCGCACCCCACTCCGCGCTCGCCTGTCGCGGCCACGACGTGCACAACGCCGCCAGGAGAAGGTCGTCGTCGGCTAGGACAACGTCTCCCGCAATCGGCCGAAGACACCACAACAAGAAAGAAGCGCATGTTGCAAGCGTAAGTTTCAAGTGTTTCTAATGTTTCAGAGGTATGTTGCAAGTGTTTCATGCGGATGTTGTAAAAGTAGATCAGGATGTTGCATATATTGCAATCGTTGTACACGTATGTTGCAAGCTTCTATTTCCGATGTTTCATTTGTTTTTTCAGACGTATGTTGCAAGTGTGTTTTTTATGTTGCATAGTCCCTCCATACCCGAAATTCTTGACGTCCTGGGCTCCCGTCGTGTTTTCGCAAAACCTGACGTTCTACGCTCGCTCGGCCGCGCTCGGATGGGTTTACCCCTGGCGCTCGCATCCGTTCCGCTCGCCACCGGACTCGACATTAATTGCTCGATGCCTTGTTTCTCTTGGTCGTCGCCCGTTCTCGGCTCTCGCGTACGAGTAAAGGCCGCTGCACGCGCCTCCCTTCCTCTCTGCAGCACCCGCCTCCCTTCCTGCTCGCTTCCTCTCCGCCATCATTTAGGGTTGGCCGTGCCGACAGCACGTTTAGGGTTCGCCGCCACGCTCTCCTACTCGCTCGAGGCCATGGAATCCGTCAAGGCGCAGCACTCCGTCGGCGCGCTGGACTTGGAGGCCATGAAGTCCGTCGATGCGCTCGTCTCCGTCAACGCGCTGGACTTTGATGTGGCCATGGAGTCCGTCGATGTTGTGCCGGACTCTGTCGACGTCGTCGTGCCGGACTCCGTTGAGCTCGTGTCGGACTCCGTCGACGTCGTGCCGGACTCCGTCAAGGATGTCCCAAACGACGACGAGGTCATGCACTGTCCTCGCTACGGCACGTTGCACGCTGGCGGCGTCTTCGGAGATGCTTGCTTCCAAGCTCGCCGGAACGCTCGCAGGTGTGCACGTTGTGGCCTTCTACATGAAGACTACGACATCTCAGCAAAGTGGCTCCATCTAATGGACAGGTTCGATTGCGAGTTCTACATTCCTGATGTGGCTAAACTTGAGATGGATGGTACTAGAATCATGTGCACTGATGAAGTTTTGAAGAAGGTGGATGAGCATATTAAGAAGCAGCAAACAAAGAGCACTAAGGTACAGTACATGCATCTCACAATTTGGCCATTGCAAACCTAAGATACACGCATCTAATAATTTGCATAAACTAACTTGCATCTTCTAATTTGTTTCAGGAAGACTAGCAAGTGCTTCGGCTAGCAATGAAGCTTCACAAGAGATTTGCAATGGCAGCCTATCTTCCCTCTCTAGTCTTTGTTTCTGCAAGTGAGGAATTTTTATATTGTTGCAACCTTTAAGCTTCATTGCTTCCTTCAAAATAGATTGTAGTGTTACAAAAATCCTGTTTGCTTTCCATGGACTGTACTCTAAGAATGCCTACAAAACATGTGTTCAAGAAATTAGATCTTCTAAATAATCTTTCTTGTATTGAAACAATGGAATGGATGATCATTTACCTGTTCGACTACTGGAATTAGATCTTTCATTGTCTTAGCATCTTTCTTGTATTGAATAGCTTGAATAGCTCGAAAAAACCCAAATCTAGAATGTTAAATCTGGAGAATTGGGTGGTTAACATATAAGTCGAATGTCAAACCCATCTTGCTTAGCAACCTCACAAAATTGAGGATCATCCACTTTGCTTGAGAGGAATGTTGCGCAGTTGTTCCAAATCAAGAGGGGTTGCTTTACGGCCACATCTACCTTTCTTTAGACTAGCAACCATGACCGGAATGTTTTGAGCAAGTTGGTTTTTACCTTGCTTCCATATGTGCTGAACTGATCGAATCTTTACTCCAAATTGACCGGCAACAATTGTTGTATCTTGCTTGCCTGGTTTCCCATTCTTGCTTGTCATCAACAATGCTTGGTACACTTGTTTTCTAACATGTTCAGGATAGTCATGCTTCGGCGGGTGTACTTGAACGGGAGTCTCAACATCTTGTTCTAACATGTAAATATAGGAAAAAGAACAAGCTTATTCATAGTAAAATGTAGTCACGGCATGATCTAAATATAGGGAAAACAACAAGCTTATTCATAGTACTCACGGCATGATATAAATATAGGAATAAAACAAGCATTTTAATAGTACATAATCAAAATAATGGCCATGCTTACCAGCTAGGTTTTGTACGTAATCAAAATCAACAGCTCCAAATTCATCTAGTGGCAAGTTCAAATCGAATCCTATAAAAAAAGAAGAACATGCTCGTTTAGCGACAAGAGAAGAAGAACATGCAGCAGGAGAAAAAAAATGGTGTTTTACATGCACAAGAGAAGAAGAGGTAGTACCGTTGCCATGCTCGTCATCTTCAGGCTCGTTCAAATCAAATCCAGCGTTGCCGTCGTCACCTTCATGCTCGTTGAGATCCAAGGGAAGGTTGCCGTCGTCATCATCCTCTAAACGGACGTTTAGATCAAAGCCGAAGCAAGACTCAGCCATTGCGCCATAGATGTGGAAGGAGAAAAGCTAAGCCATGTGAGGAAGCAAGCTAGCACGGCAAGCAAGCAAGCAACGAAGTGAGGAGATGAGGCGTTTAAGCAAGCAAGCAAGCGAGGCCGGGGGAAAGACTAAGTTTTATTACGCATCGTGGAACTCAAACGACGGAGCTGGCGAGCGCTAAAATTAGAATCTCGTGGCGCCAATGCAAACAACGAAAAAATTGCGGTGCAACACGGCCGTAGCGCCAAGAAACGCGCTCAAACGCGCCCAAATGAGAAAACAAACGCGCCCAGCGACTTCTACGGCTCAGCGCGCGCGCCACGACCAATCCTTTGCAAAAACTGACCTAAAAACGCGCCATGCAGGCCCAATGGTGCCATGCAAAAAATCCCATGCAAATGAAGCCCCCAGCAAAAACATTGTGGCCGCCAGGAATCGACCCAGCTCGCCACTCTCACGCCTCAGTGCACTAGCCATCTGAGATGGGTAACTTTCTCGTATGAGATGCACGCGCAACCATATTTAATAGGGACAGACAGGGAAAATACTCCCTAATTAATCACTCCTTGGTAAGCACAATTATGTCCTGAACGTCAAGAATTTCGGGTATGGAGGGAGTATGTTTCACACTGTAACACCCCGGTGTTATGCCTACATTTAGGCACTGCAAATCATGCATATCATGCATCATCAAGCATCCTAATCATACATGCATAATCTTGCATATAATAACTGAAACATTACTTCGAAACATACGAAACATGTTTGTGAAACGTAAATGATGCATACACTTATTAGAGTTGTTTTGCTCTGATTCTTGCTTGCTAGGTTAGTAGAACATGTTTGGCTGCTATTGTAAATCATCTAGCAATGTTTAGTTCAATTTTTGGAGCAATGTTTGTATTCAAATTAATTCAAAATTTGGCTTCAAAAATAAATTCCAAAATTAGGGTTTTGAGCTAAACGTGGACTTTGATCTTCCAATTCAAAATCTAGAAAGAATTTGGTCAGGTCCTAAAAGCAAAGTTGTAGAGAATTAAATTCTAAGCAACTTTTATTTTGGTACATTTTCAAAAGAGGTCATCTTCTTACTCAAAATAAGATTTGAAAGCTGGCTTTTAAAAAGTTCTTGAAAATATAAATGAAAAAGAGTTTTTTCATTTTTTTGGGCATCCTCCTCCTTTCCGCCCATTAATGGCCAGCCAAGCCCCAGCAGCCACCTCGCCTCGCCCAGCCCGCCCCTCGCCACGGCCCGGCTTCCTCATGCCGCGCCTTCTTCTTCTTCACACAGGCGCCGTGCCACATCGCCAGCGCCACGTCGACAGTCGTCGACGACGCCCGCCAGCGTCCCGCCACGCGCCCGGCTAGCTCGACCACGCAGTTGCCTACAACAAGCGGGCTTGAAGAGGAGCGCCTCGCGCCAACGCGACGCTGCGCTACTGCCTTCCTCCTCCCAGACTTTGCCTTTTCTTCCGCCAGAGCATGCGAGCCCGAAGCTCCGCCCTCGCCAGCGCTCGAGCTCACGGCGTCAAACTCCCGCACCACCGCGCCATTCTCCAATTCGTCGCGCCCGCAGCTCCGCCTCGCCTTCCTTGAGGTCGCGCTCGAGCTTACTCCGCCTTCCGAGCACAGGTCGGGCCTCCCCGCGCCTCGCCACCGACGTCCATGGCGCCGCCGTGCTCGGCCGCCGTGGAGCGCCCTCTTCCTCCCCTTCTCAGTCGTGCTTAGCTGCCTGCTCGTTTTCGCCATGGCCTCGCACACCTATTGCGCTCGCTTGCTTGCGCTGCCATGGCCGGAGATACCACGGCCATTGGCCGAAGCCCGCGCAGCCGTCAGCCAACACAGCGCTCCCGGCAAAACACTCTGCCTCGGTGGCCGGTAAGGCCAGTCGAAAGCGGCCATGGGCCGAGGCCCTGCCAGGCCGCCGCGCTCCCCTTTCGCTCGGACCACGCGGGCCAGATGCGGCCATGGGCCAGCTGTTCCCTTCGGGCCGGCCCAGCAGTGTTTAAATGAATTGTTTTCAATTTATTCATTATTATTTGAAAACAGAAATGGTTTGCAAAATATTTGGATACTCAAAGTTGCTCCAAATTTGTTGAAACAAATTTTTCTAGGTTCCTTATCACCAGATCTACTTGGGAAAATTATTGCATGTCATTTTTGAAATACTTTTCTATAGGCTTTTATTTAATCATGTATATTGCTGATAAATTGAAAAATGTGTAGAAAAATCTATAGGTTTCAGAAAAATATGATTCCAAGTTTGTTAATCTTCTTATGTCATGTACTTCCTAGGAAAAATATGTTTCATGCATGTGCTGTGGGAAAATTTTGAGGTGTAGTTCAAGTACCTTAGATGGCTGATTTTTGTTATTTTTGCTAGAGAGCAAAATTTGTATAAAACATGCATGTGGTAATTTTTGTATAGTGATTATTTACTATTTAGAATCTAGGAAAAATACTAATTCTGTTGTTTGACACTTTTCATAGTACAAAGTAAATTCATGCTCATTTTTATGCTATAGCTTGTCATTTTTGTGTAGGATAGTTTACTTATCCAAATGCCATGAAATTTTTATGGTATTCCATTTAGGGTAGTAGTATGCTACTGTAATTTTCTCAGATTTTTAGGAGCATCAGAAATATAGGTTGCTATTCAAACCTATTATTAATTAGGGTTTAAGCAAGTGTTGCCTTAAGTGTGATTAAGAAATTAGTAAAGCTTTGGTGTATCTTTGAAGCATTTAATAAAATATGTTGACTTAACATATTGGTAGTAGAAGAGAATGCAGTAGATGACATGTGCTTGTAGCATAGTTTCTTGGATGATGTTGTCTACCTTGCCTTTCAACATATTCATTGCATTCATCTCCTTCGATGCACCGATTGCATAGGCACTTACACGCATTGCATCATACAGGATCGCAAACCGAGAACCCAGTCGTCATTCCCGAGGAGCCCGAGGAGCGCTTCGAGGTGCACCAGAGAAAGTGCCGAAGCCGACGAGGAGGACGTTGAAGAACTTCCGAGTGCCCCGATCACCGTCCGAGCTCCTTCGAGAGAGGCAAGCCCCGGACATCTTTCTCCGGTTTGCAATGATTTCGTTAAATGCTTTACTTTAAATTGATGCATTACGTTCAGGAGTTGTTTGCAACCGTTCTTGCATTATACCTTGTTTACCTTTGTTATACTATATCCTTGTTACCTGGTATCCGCAATGAAGTCAATGCTTAGTCGGCTTAGACCGGTAGAAGTCGGGTGATTTCCTGTCACCGCGAGCTATAGGTGGTTACACGGATCTGTTTGGATGGCTATGAAGTCATGGTATAACTAAGTGTTAAATGAAGTTGAGACCGGCGGAGACTTGCGGGGTTTTTGGACCGTAGTGTTTCCGTCTCATGTCGATTAAGGACCGACCGTTGTTGGGCCTCGAGTCATGTTGAACGATGCCTTACATTTAGCTGGCGGATAAAGTACCTTCCGACCGCTGGAAGTGGGAGATTTTCGGGCGAGTAGATTGCCGCATGACGCTTTGTGCGAAGCAGGTGTGGTAGGACACGGGGCGGGATGATAAGACCAAAGTGCGGATCGGTCGGCCCCGGTACATGTGGTTCTGGCAAACTCGAGATACACGGAAAGTTGACTCGGTGATCAATATCTCACTTTAGCGGGTGAGTGAGATTTGTGTAAGGAATAAATCACCATTTGGTTAGGAATCGATTCGAATCGCCATCGCTCTGGATAGTGAGCACTTGACTTGAGTTACTTCATCGTAGTAAATGTTTATGGAACACTTGGACAGCTTATAGTGAATATGACAAGATGGAAGTTGTTTAATGATCAGCGGTTATCATTAATTGCTTAATCACATGTTTACTCTAGTATAGGTGCAAATCTAGTCGACAGGTTAATAATAATTAACTTGACAATAATGCTTTTAGAAAGGTTCTTGAAATGCTAAAAATGCTTCTTTTGCAAATGAGTCAGCTACCCTACTATAATGCCTGCATAATCCTTGGTGTCATTTATTTTCGGTTATGTCGGGTAAGTCCGGTTTGAGTACCTTCTCGTACTCGTGGTTTTATTCCCACTTGTTGCAGATGGGCAGATGTATTACGGCTATTGTATCAACTGCCTCTATCCTGCGATGGGTGATGCTTAGGACCATGGGCATGGTCATTCCTTACGTCTCGTCTAATGCTTTTGTTGGAGATGATCATCAGCTGGCACTATATTTGAACTCCGTGTGAGTGTGTGTGGTTTTAAACAAATGACTTCCGCTACTTTTATTCGAACTTGTTTTGTAATAACTATGTTTAAACTCGATGTATCATTATGGAAACTTTTATGTAATATGTGATTGGTGACCGCTAAACTTATTACGATCATGGTTTGGGACACGAGTTGGTTTGAAATCCTTCGTGATTTCACGGACTACCGGGTTATCTGGGCTTAAGTTTGCTCAATCGCCCCTTTCTGGTGGATGATTTTCTTACTTAATTTCGTATAATTGGTCGGTTCTGTTACGGCTGGTATCAGAGCATGGTTTAGCGTGTTACTGTTCACAAGTGTATTTAAAACAAAAGGCATTTGGAAAACGTGATTTTAAAACTATAAAGTGTGCCGGTGATCATATCCTTTATGCCCAGTTAAGGACTTTAGGTGGCTTAATTAAATCTTGATCGGGTTCTTGCATCATATTTCTCTTTAAATCGCTCATACGGCGTGCTATTGTATGAGTGCCACTTGGTTGAGTGGTAATGAATGGATCATTTGCCTCTCGCCTCGGTAAGTGTGAGTTGTGAGAGCATGATCGGATACACCGCCGATCTAGGGTGAATGCTTATATGATCTTTGGAGTAATTACATGTTCTACGCATGTTTTACAAAGGTATCTCATGTATGGGTCTTCCGTCTGTGGAGGCGATGCCATCAATAGGACGATGGTTCGGGTAGTTACTACCGCTGTACACGTGTCTCGGGGATTCGTGTAGAGCGTGTAGATAAAACTTTCTTGCTTTTATGCATTCATTGGGAATTGGGCTGAAATGAATCTTCTGCGGTACATAACAACGCTTATCGTGTAGAAACGTATTAACTACGTCTTGAGAGATCGTTGTATGCCACCGAACTCGTCGTTAGAAATTATTTATTTCCTAAGTTTGTGAGAACGTCGGCACGCGATACATACATCATGTTACTTGTGCATCTCATTCATCTCATGCATACCTCCCTTATAAATTGATTATCTCATTTTGATAAAAGTGTATCACCTAAAATATGTTTCCCGAGTAATAAGAGAACTTTTACTCTGAGATGGCCCATATGCGGCGCACCACCAGTAAGTCCACGGAGAGAAGAGCACCCGATGTCCGTTGGCCCCCGAGGGAGCACCGCACCACGGACACCTTCTTGAGCGAGTTTGGCATGCCAACTTTGCTTTGGAGAGTGCTCCATGATGTGGGTACCCAGAGGGTCAAGAGCCGTGTACTCTTGGAATGAGAGCCAGGTTGGCGATGATGGACTTGCGAGTGGTGGAGATCACGGTTCCTGCTCTCGGTGATGCTCCAGATTGGGATGGTTGGCATTTGGAGTTTGAGGGTCGCACTCCAGCTGAGGGTGCAGAGGGAGCAGCCTTCCGTGTCATCAGGGACATTATGAGCAGATTTCCCAGTGAGCTTGCTGCAGCTCTAGCTGGTACTTTTCCTAGGGATGATCCTCGTGATGCCATTTGGGTTCAGCCTCAGGGAAGTGCATTGGTCAGAGGTCCAGCTGAGGGACAGGCTAGTGACAACCAGGCAATGAGTGCTATGTTCGCCGCCATTAGAGCGTATGAGGGTCTCGAGAGTACCCTCTTTGGACTTTGGTAGCTTGCGTAGTGAGGATAAGCTCAAAGGGAAGAAGCAGAAGAAGAGACAGGCACGTGCTATAGCTAGCTTGCAGGAGCAGCTGGCTGATATGAACTTACAGCGAGATCAAGAGGTTGAGAGAGGTGATAGAGCTATGCAGCGAGTGCATACGTTGACTCAAGCCAACAACAATGCAGACCGCATGATTGGACAATTGGTTCAGGAGAGGAATGAAGCCTGGAACGCAAGAAACCTTCTCTTTGTGAGAGAGTCGATGAGCTAGAGGAATACAACGGCAACTCCGCACGAGGAGTTTCACGCGCTCTACAATGGGGTTGGCCCATATGCTCCAAAGAAACGCCACCGGCATGGACATCGACGACGACAACCGTAACGAGCACAGTAGTTTCACCGGAGGCGATGGTGATGATGTCCGATCCCGACGATGGCCCCGAGGAATAGGCTAGTTGCCTTGCGCTAGTATCTAGGTCCTGTCGCGAAGACCTTTCTTTTGTTGGCATGTAACCTATCGTATGTTGTTTCGAACGTATGAGACTTGGCATGTGGTTGGAACTTGATGTTCGAATGCGAGATCTGAACGCATAAAAAGTCCAGTGTATGTATGCTGGCAATGTGACTGTATGGATGCGATGTTTGCCGTTGAAGTAATTCGATTTAGTGTTGTTGTCTTAATTGGGATGAGATTGTTGTGCCTCTGTTTTATTGCATGAATTTATTCTCTCCAAAGAAAATCGATGCGGCATAATTTTTCTTCACTGCAATCATTACGACTTCACTCAATCGTTACTTGTTGCTGAAATATGCGGATGACAAACACTTTCGCCGAACCACGTCTGAAGCCGGCCGAGACCGGTGCTAACGGTGCGGGGGACCGTGGTGGTGGTGATGGTGGGAACCACGGCAACAACAATGAACCTCCCCATGAACCGCATTTGCCACCTCCTCCCCGTTTACCCCGAGATGTTTCTCGCCACAAACTTTCGGGAGTCGGCGCAACAACGGAACAATCCCGAAAGAACATGGAGGATTTTCTGCGCACCATCGCCAACAACGTTCAACGTGGTAACAATCAAGGTGGTGGCATGGGGTGAACCAATATAGCGACTTCAAGGATTTCATGGACACCAGGCCACCCGTATTCAAGGAAGCCACAGAGCCACTTGATGTCGAGGAATGGATCAACACGATGGAAGATAAATTCCGTGTGTTGAGGATGACCGAGGTTCTGAAAGCGGAGTATGCCGCACTTCAATTGCGGGGACCGCGGGAATGTGGTGGAAGCACCATCGCACCACCTTCCCTCCAAATGCTCGATTTCTTGGAGAGAGTTTGCGAGGCCTTTCGTGGAGTCTATATTCCACCCGGTGACCCGAAATGAAGTTGGGAGAGTTTACGGCATTAAACCGGGGCACCAAAACCGTGACGCAATACCGCATGCCTTCAACAACTTGTGTCGCTATGCTCCCGACATGGTTGACACAGATGCTAAAAGAATAGCCGCTTTCAAGAGAGGACTCAATCCAAAAATGATGAAGCATGTTGGTACCAACAACCGTGTCGATTCAATGACTTCATCAAATGATTGTCTAAAGCGGAGAAGAATAACAATGCCAAGACTGCTGCCCAAGACACGCAAGAGAGCCTTTGAAGGTGGGCCGTCTCAAGCTAGAGCACCTATGGGAGGTCGTCCTCCATATCGCCCATCGGCACTGGCGCTAGGTTCGAAGCCACCTCACCAAGAAGTCGAAATTTCCGTGGACCTCAAAAGCCGTACAAGATGGCGATCTGTTAACAAAGCGGCCATAATCTGCGGTACAAAGGCGATTCAAAGGAACTGTGGGATCTCGCCGACGATGAGAGGACCTCGCTATAACTGTGATCAACCCGGTCATTTCTCGAGGTTTTGTCCGTACCGCCCAAGAAGAAGCGGCGAGACTTATAATGCTAGAGTGCACAAAGACAACAATGGATGAAATTCGGAGGAGGAGAGCCCGTCCTTCTTTGGTAAGTTTCACATCAACGAAAACCCTGCGGTTGTTCTATTTGATTCTGGATCATCGCATTCTTTTATGAGTCAAGCATTTGCATAGAAACATGGACAACTATGCACAGAATTGGGGTATGGTTACCGTATAAGTTCAGCAGGGGCTGATGTTTTGACTAACCGGATGGTTCGAGGGGCAACCCTTGAATTAGATAGCGAAAAGTTCCGAGTGAACTTGATAGTTATGCTGGATTAGTCTTGGATGTCATTATAGGGATGAATTGGATGAAAGATTGGGGAGCGGTCATAGATCTTTGGAAGTCGAGTGCTTACCCTTAAGGATCCCACGGTGAGGGTACTTTCCAAGTACCATTGCCTCGGAGAATGCATCTTTATAAGTGTTACATGTGCTACTGGCGATCATTCCTATTCATCGATTCGGTAGTGTGTGAATTTCCGGATGTATTCTCGGATGAGCTACCCGGTCTTCCGCCGGATAGGGAGATTGAGTTTGGAATTGAGCTAGTACCGGAACAGCTCCGATTTCAAGGAGACCATATCGGATGCCTTGAGATGAGTTAGGCGAGCTAAAGAAGCAATTAGAAGATTTGTCGAAAAAGGGGTTTATTCGCCAAGCAAGTCTGAATGGGGATGTCCCGCTTTGTTTGTGAAAAAGAAGAAAGAGGGCACGTTGAGAATGTGCGTGAATTACGAGCCACTCAATCTTTGTGACCGTCAAGAATAAATATCCCTTGCCACATATCGATGTTCTGTTTGACCAATTATCCAAGGCCAAGGTGTTCTCAAAAATAGATTTGAGATCCGGTTATCATCAGATCAAGATAAGGCCACAGGATATACCGAAAACTGCATTTTCCACGGATCTGGGTTGTATGAGTATCTTGTCATGTCTTTTGGCTTGACAAATGCTCCCGTGCATACTTTATGTTTTTGATGAATACAGTTTTTCATGCCGAAATTAGATAAGTTTGTGGTAGTGTTCATCGATGACATTACGTGTACTCCGAGAATGAGAAAGATCACGAAGAGCATCTCGAGAACCTGTCTTGACCGGACTTAGAGATCATCAATTGTATGCTAAGTTTAGCAAATCGAATTCGGTTGAAGGAAGTTCCTTTCCTTGGTCACATTCATCGCCGAGAATGGAGTTTCATCGATCCAAGTAAGGTGCAAGAAGTTATGAATTGAAAGCATCGACCTCGGTTCACGAGATTAGAAGTTTCTTAGGACTAGCGGGTTATTACCGTCCGCTTTATACCGGACTTTTCGAAGATTGCCAAGCCGATGACAAGCCTCCTACAAAAGGATCACAAGTTTGTGTGGACGGAGGAGTGTGAAGCGACTTTCCACACTTTGCGAAAATCATAACCCACGCTCTGTTCTAGCCCAACCAGATATCGAGAAACCATTTGATGTGTTTTATGGCGCATCAAAGACCTGGATTAGGATGTGTTCTCATGCAAGAAAGGAGAGTCATTGCTTATGCATCACGTCAATTGAGGAAGCACGAGGTCAACTATCCAACACATGATCTTGAACTTGCTTGCGATTGTGCCGCCCCTAAAATTTGGAGACATTATCTTCGGGTAATGTGTGCAATATTTTCACGGATCACAAGAGTCTTAAGTACATCTTTACCCAACCAGAGCTAAACATGAGACAGTAGCGTAGATGGTTGGAATTGATCAAGGATTATAACTTGAATGTGCAATATCATCCTGGTAAAGCCAATGTAGTGGCGGATGCTCGAGCGAAAGTCACATTACTTGAATGTGCAGACCATTACTTGAAGATGGGTTCGATCTAATGCATCCTGTTTGTGTTACATAGTATTCAGATTAGTTGCTCGTTGGAGAGTAAGATAATAGAAGGTCGAAATCGACAAGGGATATTCCATATCAAAGAGAAAATAAAAGAAAAGCCGTCTCAACACTTTAAAGTGGATGAACAGGCGTGTTGTGGTTTGACAACCGTCTTGTGGTTCCCAAGGATCGAGAGCTTAGAAATAAACTCATGGATGAAGCTCACCTTTCTAAGCTATCTATCCATCCCGAAGTAGTAAGATGTATCAAGAACTAAGATCTCGTTATTGGTGGACCAAAATGAAGAAAGAAATTACAGAGATATGTTGTCGATGTGACACATGTTGTCGAGTGAAAGCAATTCACATGAAACCCGCCGCGGTATGTTGCAACCCTTATCAGTCCCGAGTTGGAAGTGGGACGATATCAGTATGGATTTTATCACGGGTTTGCCCACTACTCAAAAAGGACATGATTCAATTTGGGTAATTGTGGATCGTCTTACCAAGACCGCTCATTTCTTGCTGTCAAAAATGAATATCGACCACCTCAATATGCCGAGAAGTATATCGCAGAAATTGTGAGGTTGCATGGAATACCAAAGACCATAGTGTCGATAGAGGCTCACAGTTCACGACTCATTTTTGGGAACATTTACACAAAGGCTTAGGAACTAGTTTGATTCAGCGATACCGCTTATCATCCTCGAGACGGATGGTCGGGCCGAGCGAGTAAATGCTGTTTTGGAGGATATATTGAGAGCACGTATTATCTTCTTCAAGGGATCATGGGAGTCATGGTTACCATTAGCCGAATTTTTTCATATAATAATAGTTATCAAGAAAGCATCAAGATGGCCCCATTCAAGCTTTATATGGCGAAAATGTAGAACACCATTGAATTGGGTCGAGCACGGTGATAGAAGATATTATGGCATTGACTTTGTAGAAGAAGCCGAAAAGAAAGTTCATATTATTCAGCAGAATATGAAAGCGGCCCAATCACGTCAGAAAAGCTATGCAGACAAAAGAAGGAGACCCCTTAGTTTTGAAGTTGGTGACTATGTTTATCTGAAAGTCACGCCAATGAAGAAGAAAAGGTTTGGAGTCCGAAGAAAGCTTGACGCGAGATTCGTAGGACCATACAAGATCTTGGAACAAAGAGGTCCGGTAGCCTACAAGTTAGAGTTACCTGAGACAATGAGTACAGTCTTCCCAGTTTTCCATGTATCACATCTCAAGAAATGTTTGCGTGTTCCGGAGGAAAGAATAGAACCTCGAGGTATCCAACTCAAATCAGATTTGGTGTATCGTGAACAACCAGTCCGGGTGTTAGACACTAAGGAACGTGCTACTCGGAATAGTGTGGTGAAAACATACAAGATACAGTGGGATCATCATGATGAGGGAGATGCAACTTGGGAAACAGGAGAGTATCTACAAAAAGCTTATGAAGATTTTTATAACAAATGGTTCAGAACCCCAAATCTCGGGACGAGATTTTTATAAGGGGAGGGTCAGTAACACCCGGTGTTATGCCTACATTTAGGCACTGCAAATCATGCATATCATGCATCATCAAGCATCCTAATCATACATGCATAATCTTGCATATAATAACTGAAACATTACTTCGAAACATACGAAACATGTTTGTGAAACGTAAATGATGCATACACTTATTAGAGTTGTTTTGCTCTGACTCTTGCTTGCTAGGTTAGTAGAACATGTTTGGCTGCTATTGTAAATCATCTAGCAATGTTTAGTTCAATTTTTGGAGCAATGTTTGTATTCAAATTAATTCAAAATTTGGCTTCAAAAATAAATTCCAAAAATTAGGGTTTTGAGCTAAACGTGGACTTTGATCTTCCAATTCAAAATCTAGAAAGAATTTGGCTGTGGTCCTAAAAGCAAAGTTGTAGAGAATTAAATTCTAAGCAACTTTCATTTTGGTACATTTTCAAAAGAGGTCATCTTCTTACTCAAAATAAGATTTGAAAGCTGGCTTTTAAAAAGTTCTTGAAAATATAAATGAAAAAGAGTTTTTTTACTGTTTTTGTGGGTCATTCCTCCTCCTTTCCGCCCACCCATAAAGCCGGCCCAGAATGAAGCCCAGCCCACAAGCCTCACCTCATTTCCCAGCCACGCCAATGCCACCTTTCTCATGTGCACAGCGCCTTCTTCTCCAGCCACACAGGCCGTGCCGTCGCGCCACGCCCCGACCGCGTCGGCGACGCCCGCCAGCGTGTCCGCCACGCGCGCCCGGCTAGCTCGACCACGCAAAGACGTGGCGGGCTTGAAGAGGAGCGCGCTACCTGCGCCGACGCGCGCTCTGCCTTCGCTCTCCTCCCCCCTTTGCCTTTTCTTCCGCCAGAGCCGCGAGCCCCGAGCCCGCCTCGCCCGCGCTCGAGCTCCGCCGGCGTCAAACTCTCCCGCACCACCGCGCCATTCTCCAATTAAATCGCGCCAGCAGCTCCGCCTTTCTTCCTTGAGGTCGCGCTCGAGCTTACTCCGCCTTCCGAGCACAGGTCGGGCCTCCCCGCGCCTCGCCACCGACGTCCATGGCGCCGCCGTGCTCGGCCGCCGTGGGCGCCCTCTTCCTCCCCTTCTCGGTCCGTGCTTAGTTGCTCACGCTTCGTTTTCGCCATGGCCTCGCACACCTATTATACTTTCGCTTGCTTGCGCCGCCATGGCCGGAGATACCGGCCGGCCGATGCCGAAACAGCAGCCGTCAGCCAGCCAACAGCAGCTCCGGCAAAACACTCTGCCTCGGTGGCAGCGTAAACCCGGTAAAGCGGCATGGGCGAGGTTCTGCCAGTCAGCCAGGCCCCCTTTCGCTCGGACCACGCGGGCGAGATCGCGGCCATGGGCCAATTTGTTCCCTTCGGGCCGCCCAAAGATGTTTAAATGAATTGTTTTCAATTTATTCATTATTATTTGAAAACAGTAAATGGTTTGCAAAATATTTGGATACTCAAAGTTGCTCCAAATTTGTTGAAACAAATTTTCTAGGTTCCTTATCACCAGATCTACTTGGGAAAATTATTGCATGTCATTTTTGAAATACTTTTCTATAGGCTTTTATTTAATCATGTATATTGCTGATAAATTGAAAATGTGTAGAAAAATCTATAGGTTTCAGAAAAATATGATTCCAAGTTTGTTAATCTTCTTATGTCATGTACTTCCTAGGAAAATATATGTTTCATGCATGTGCTGTGGGAAAATTTTGAGGTGTAGTTCAAGTACCTTAGATGGCTGATTTTTGTTATTTTTGCTAGAGAGCAAAATTTGTATAAAACATGCATGTGGTAATTTTTGTATAGTGATTATTTACTGTTTAGAATCTAGGAAAAATACTAATTCTGTTGTTTGACACTTTTCATAGTACAAAGTAAATTCATGCTCATTTTTATGCTATAGCTTGTCATTTTGTGTAGGATAGTTTACTTATCCAAATGCCATGAAATTTTTATGGTATTCCATTTAGGGTAGTAGTATGCTACTGTAATTTTCTCAGATTTTAGGAGCATCAGAAATATAGGTTGCTATTCAAACCTATTATTAATTAGGGTTTAAGCAAGTGTTGCCTTAAGTGTGATTAAGAAATTAGTAAAGCTTTGGTGTATCTTTGAAGCATTTAATAAAATATGTTGACTTAACATATTGGTAGTAGAAGAGAATGCATGAGATGACATGTGCTTGTAGCATAGTTTCTTGGATGATGTTGTCTACCTTGCCTTTCAACATATTCATTGCATTCATCTCCTTCGATGCACCGATTGCATAGGCACTTACACGCATTGCATCATACAGGATCGCAAACCGAGAACCCAGTCGTCATTCCCGAGGAGCCCGAGGAGCGAGTTCGAGGTGCAAATTACAGAAGAAGTGCCGTGGCCAACGAGGAGGACGTTGAAGAACTTCCTGAGTGCCCGATCACCGTCCGAGCTCCTTCGAGAGAGGCAAGCCCGAAGCATCTTTCTCCCGTTTGCAATGATTTCGTTAAATGCTTTACTTTAAATTGATGCATTACGTTCAGGAGTTGTTTGCAACCGTTCTTTGCATTATACCTTGTTTACCTTTGTTATACTATATCCTTGTTACCACGGTATCCGCAATCGAGTCAATGCTTAGGCGGGCTTAGACCGGTAGAAGTCGGGTGATTTCTGTCACTGCGAGCTATAGGTGGTTACACGGATCTGTTTGGATGGCTATGAAGTCATGGTATAACTAAGTGTTAAATGAAGTTGAGACCGGCGCGAGACTTGCGGGGTTTTGGACCGTAGTGTTTCCGTCTCAGTCGATTAAGGACCGACCGTTGTTGGGCCTCGAGTCATGTTGAACGATGCCTTACATTTAGCTTTGGCGGATAAAGTACCTTCCGACCACGAAAGTGGGGAGATTTTTCGGCCGAGTAGATTGCCCATGATGACGCCTTGACTGTGCGCAAGCAGTGTGGTAGGACACACGGCGGGATGATAAGACCAAAGTGCGCGTCGGTCGGCCCCGGTACATGTGGTTCTGGCAAACTCGAGATACACGGAAAGTTGACTTCGGTGATCAATATCTCACTTTAGCGGGTGAGTGAGATTTGTGTAAGAAATAAATCACCACCGGTTAGGAATCGATTCGAATCGCCATCGCTCTCCTGGATAGTGAGCACTTGACTTGAGTTACTTCATCGTAGTAAATGTTTATGGAACACTTGGGCGCTTATAGTGAATATGACAAGATGGAAGTTGTTTAATGATCAGCGTTATCATTAATTGCTTAATCACATGTTTACTCTAGTATAGGTGCAAATCTAGTCGACGTGTTAATAATAATTAACTTGACAATAATGCTTTTAGAAAGGTTCTTGAAATGCTAAAATGCTTCTTTTGCAAATGAGTCACCTACCCTACTATAATGCTGCATAATCCTTGGTGTCATTTATTTTCGGTTATGTCGGGTAAGTCCAAATGAGTACCTTCTCGTACTCGTGGTTTTATTCCCACTTGTTGCGAGATGGGCGAGATGTATTACGGCTATTGTATCAACTGCCTCTATCCTGCGATGGGTGATGCTTAGGACCATGGGCATGGTCATTCCTTACGTCTCGTCTAATGCTTTTGTTGGAGATGATCATCAGCTGGCACTATATTTGAACTCCGTGTGAGTGTGTGTGGTTTTAAACAAATGACTTCCGCTACTTTTATTCGAACTTGTTTTGTAATAACTATGTTTAAACTCTGATGTATCTGTTATGGAAACTTTTATGTAATATGTGATTGGTGACCGCTAAACTTATTACGATCATGGCTGGGACACGAGTTGGTTTGAAATCCTTCGTGATTTCACGGACTACCGGGTTATACGGGCTTAAGTTTGCTCAATCGTCTGCTCTGGTGGATGATTTTCTTACTTAATTTCGTATAATTGGTCGGTTCTGTTACACACACATATGTTGCAATTGTTTTATCTGGATGTTGCATGTGTTTTATAATACTTTTTAATTGTTCTTTTATGTGTTTTTGCTAGTTTTTATATGCATGTTTCAAGTGTTTCATCTGTCTTCAGACGTACGTTGCAAGTGCTGTATCTAGATGTTTCAAAAATAGATCGGTGTTGCATCTCCCTCCTCGCTTTTTGTCGTCTCACCTCGGTGTCTCCTCCTCCTCCCGGTGCTGGGCTGGGCATCCGCCGCCCCCGCCCCCTCTTCTCAATGCTGGTAACGTTCGAGGCGGTGCAGGCATGGACGGACCCACAGGGGTATCTTTGGGTGGGCCACGGCATACCACAGGGTCCAGGTGTAAGTGAACCGAATATAAATTTTATGTAAGAAAAAAAAGAAAAAAGCTTACTACCTGGTAGACACGTCCGAGTACCCGACGCCTCCCAGCCGTTCGGCTTCTGTGCGGGCACGCGAACTCGCACATACGGCGCTCGGCGCAGTTACGCCGCTCCACCTGGCTCGAAACCCCACCGGTCCCACGCATATGGCGCTCGTCGTAACTCACAAGCGGCAGAGTCGAATCCGCGCGGTCATGCCGACGCCATCACGGAACGACGCCACGCGCCCACCACCCACGTGGCCACGATGGTCGTCGACTCGCCAGACTCGGAGGCGCGGCCGCGGCAAAGCCCGACGTCGGAGGGCCTGCAACGTTATCATCTCGGCCGGCTGCCGCTCGGCAAGATACTGAGACGCACAGCGGCAGACAGGTTTAAGATTAATCTTCTATTTTTCTTCTTACTTGTGTACTTAAATAGTTTTAATTATTTATGTATGAGTCATTTTTTTCCGGTTCGTGAGTTCATTCATCTGCATCACTGCATCAGATCAATAATTAGCATCCGGTCATTAGTCCATCATATCCTGTGACTTGTGAGTTTTCTAACCGAAAGTTCCAAACAGATCGATTCTATATTATGAATTTTTTGTGTTTCATTTGAACAATTTATATCGAGATTTATAGTCGTTTGTAGCTTAATATTTTAATTTAAGGCTCATCATATTATTTAATGGAGTTGGTTTTACCGAATTAGAATATAGTTTTACCGAATTGCATAAGAAAAAAAATTTATGGCATATCCTATAATAAAATCCTAGGTCCGCCACTAGGTGCAGGCCCTGCGTGGGCGCGCGAAACGATCTGTATGCGTGGGCGTCCAGACGTTCGGACGCTAGCAAGCCCGATTTATTAAGACATGAACATATTACATAATTTGATATAGACAATAAACAATTATACATAGAGTGATACACATAGTCATATAGGCATCGTTTAAATATCACCAAAAATTCCCCAGCACACATGCAAGCCCAATTCCACCCACCTAAAAAGTTGGCCTAGCTCCCAAACAACTTGTGTCGGTGTTAGCCCTAGCAAAAAATTAAGGTCCATGTAAGCATTATTGGGAATGCATGAGACGTCACCCTATGCTCATCGCAAACCTAGCTCTCTCTCTCTCTCTCTCTCTCATTTACTCTAAGGTTCACATCTCTACCACCAACACAATACATGGTATTGTTATCTAGTTGCTTGAATGGACGTGGTCCTCCTAGCAGGAAGTAACGGATACAGGAAGTAACGAATAAAAAAATAGGTGGGGTCTATCCTCACCATGGATTTATGTCACGTGTCCATGCATAATCATCATCTAACGAAAAGTAACATCATCTTGGAGTCCATTTTTCTCTCCTAATTAAGGCGTGCGTGTCCTAACTTCTTATTATCACTAGAGACTAATGTAATCTTTGCAAATCTCTCTACTATACGAGACCACCATATCGTCTCCTTTACATGGACAACTAACAATCTAGCACAGATGTAGAAGTTTAGGTTGTATCCCATGGTGTAGCATTGGACGAGCGCTTAGCAATTGCATGTGCACTTATAAATGTGTGTGCATGCATGCATCAGCGTAAGGTACACTAAGCTTTGTGCATGCATGCACCAGCGTAGAGGACACTAAGCTACTACCGCATGCGTGCGTTACACAAGCACACGGAGGCGTGAACCGTGAAGTAGTGCTGATGCGGTAATTAACCAAAGGAACTGTTTGTGGGGAAATCTAGATGGGGATGCGTGGAGTTAGGTTGCGACGCACTAGCAGATAACAGACTTTTTATCCGAGGCCAAAATGGGTTCTAGTCCTAGTATTTTTTTTTTGTGCCTGGACTAGAGACCTTTAGTCCCGGGTTGGTGTCTTCAACCGGGACAAGGTCCCCTCGCTTAACAGCTCTGCGCTCACAAAGACACGATGGCGAGAGAGACCTTTAGTCCCAGATTGAAGACACCAACCGACTAAGGTGGACCTTTACTCTCCGTTGGAGCCACCAACCGGGACTAAAGGTCCTCCAACCTTCTCTCCGGTTGGTAACACCAACCGGGACTAAAAAGGACCTTTTAGTCCGGGTTGGTGTTACCAACCGACTAAAGGTCCCCGATGGAGTTAGTTCAAAGGAAAGCATCACATCCATTGTTAGATGTGTTGTGTGGGGTGGGTAGTAAGCTACAGCGATGCAAAGGTGCATGAGGTCTTGGGTTCGAATCTCACGGGACGCAGCGATGGGAGGCATTATTTTTTTTTAAAGCTGGGAGGATCTTTAGTCCCAGTTATGGCAAATCGGGACTAAAGAACAATATCTTTAGTCCCGGACTACTAGTCCCGGTTGGAAAACCAGGAGTAGAGCTAGTTTCCGACCGGGACTAGATCTCATTTCTCCACTAGTGACGGTTGCGGCCCAAACAACGTTTGGGAATCTACGGTAATCCCTAATCATCCGACTTTTGTGGCGTGGGTGGGATTTGGGATCGATCGATCGAGATTGCGCGAAATCAGAAAAAAAAAGTAGTAGTAGTAGTTGAGTAGAGACAAAGCGTGTGTCGCGCATGGTGTGACGGTGGTGTCGTGTCTAATTCCACGACGATTTGACGCTGAAAAATCGAGCAAAATATCTTGTTGTACTCTTGCTCGATCGTCGGACTATGTAGTGTATATACTCTCTACAACAGGCCGGAGTACGTAATCCAGTACAGCCACAGCTAGTAGCTCGGCGTCGGTTAAGCCCAATCCCACACAACCGGCACCCCCGTCCGTCCCCGCACGCATCGATCATCTTGTCTTGTCCCTGAGAAGGACGCATTGGACGCCCGTCGGGTCAGTGGTGGTGGGAGATGGCGGCAGGCGCGTCGGCGGACGGCGGAAAAGCTTGCCGGCCGCTTGCCGTGGCGTGACCGAACAGACGACGCAATTAGACACAAATTAAAGGCACTCTGCTGCTCTCCGTTATTTTCACGGCTATTTATTGGGTGCGTTTCTGGTATACCTAGCTTCGAGGAGAGAGCGACGTACCAAATTTTAAAACGGTCATGCCTACGATGCAAACAACCACAATAAAAATCTTTGCCAGACAAGAATGATTCATCTTTGCCACAACGGAATCTTTGGGAGAGAGCGGCTATTTATTGCTAATATTTTTTATAAATAGTTAAATTTAAAATGTTACCAGCCTGAACTCTACGGTAACTTTTTTTTTGGACGGATGGGGTATTAGACTGGAATATTTTAATTTTCTGAAAAGAGTTTGGCGCCCATGCTTTTACGTACTCGTACTACCACTACCGTACCTATACTAATTTACTCCTTTGTCTCTGGGGCTGGGGATGGGTCTGGGTCTGAGTCCGCCTAATCTGATCTGAGGGAATATTTCCATCAGTCAAGGCTGGTTGGGCCCAGCCCAGGTCTGCCACTGCGCCAATCGCCATGACCCACCCATCCGCAAGGCAAACTAGCGGGCTAGACAGTTCCAGGGAGGTAACACACGCGAGCCCACGGCGCGAACCCAACCAATCCAATCCCCCACCGCATCAGGTGCGGCATGCTTTGCCTTTGCTGCTCGCTGTGTGCCCACTCCCAACCCAAGCCAAGTCCCAGCACTGCCTGCCGCTTCGGTCCAGCACTGCCGCTGCCGCTGCCGCTGATCCAGTCCAGCGCATGGGCAGGGACAGGGCGGCTCCTCCAATCACGACCATTATCACCCTTCCCGCATCTCATTTCAGGCAACATGCATCATGCCTACTGTCACATTTGCCAGCCCGCCTTGCCGACCTGACACCTTGCCTATTCAAGGGTATTCATGCAAGAGAACGTTTGGAATGGTAGCAGGCTCATGCTCCTTCTGCGCTCCTTTTATTCAGCACAGCAACACACACACTTCAGTGTTCAGTCTCAACAACAATATTTACACAGCGCTCAACGATTAATTACTGTGTTACGCAGCACGACTGCAGGCTCTAAAAGCAACTAGAGAGAAATCAACGGACTCTAAACTGCGGCGAGAGATCCTAATCTTCTATGTGACTTTCAGAAAGAAAAATGAAAAACAAACAAACAAACAGGGTGTGATGAGACAGTCTACCAATACTATGCCCTTCAGAATTATAGGCTCTATATGGAGAATCAGCATCCAATTCTGCACACGAAGGGAAGCTCGAGGCAGCCGACTTCTCTGTCGACGTACATGACTGCCACCAAATGTGATGGGATGCAATGCTACTAGCTCTTTATGCTCGATCCATGTAAGCCTTGCCGTTTCAGATGTCTGCATGGTCGACGGGGACAACAGGGCGATGTTGGTTCGGCATCTCTTGGCTCTCCAGGGGCATGTACTGGGCCATGATCGCACGGATCTCTGAATCCATGTAGCTCTGGGGATAGTACGTACGATAGGAACAATGAGTCATCTCTTCTTAAGCTTAATTAAAATGCATAATCTCTACCAAATAAACAAAAAAATGCTGGTGGAGTAAACTCAAGGTGAAGGTGGGTGAATTGTTTTACCCGTAGCCTGTATTTGTACACGGCGTATGCTCCTGCTCCAGCCAAGGCAAGGCCAAAGAAAATCACCCATAGGAAGCCCCAGCCCAGAGACGAACTGGATTGTTTGCCTGCAGCGTTAAGGGTCGCATCACTACTACTTCTGTAAATAGTGTGGAGTCCTGATGACGACAGAGGTGTCAAGTTAGATAACTCACTGATGCAAGTATCATGCTCTCTGATGTACAGCGAATTGCTGCCGCCGCAGCTGCACTCGTAGCTTCCCCATGTGTTCTCACAAGCGCAATCCTTGCACTGGCAGAAAAGTTTCTCTTTGCATTCATCGACATCTGCAAATGGCAAGCAGAAAGGCATTGCATGAAAGGAATCAGGAGGCTGAAACTGTTGCCATCCTGGAGCCATCGTTGTGTTGGATAAATTGATAGTGATAGCTCTATTGGAGGAATTTCTAGTTTACTATAGCAAATAACATTGGTGCAAGCACAACTACCAGTCTAGCCAGGTGCAAATGTATTATTCTTTTCTAAAAAAAGAAAGAAAAGGCCCTAGTCTTGCAATATAAATTATGCTAAGCTGTAGTTGCAAATGAGCATATTATGTCAGAAACTCAGCGTGAAACATATTTCCCACAATGCTGTAGAGCAAACTTTTCACCCCAATAACACTAGTACCTTCACAACTGTTCACTCCATCACCCTTGAAGCCTGATGGGCATTTGCAGCCTTTAGCTTCTTGATTCTGTGAAGTTCCAGAATTAGTTTGTTGCTCCAAACAGCAGCCACAAGCGAAACTGGAAACGAGAAAATATCTGAAAGAGGTTATCTTACTGAGCAGGCAGAGACAGTCTTCCCGTTCCTAGTCTCATTCCAGCAGCCCCCATTGTTGATCTGGCACCTACCAAGACCAGAAGCTGCCAAAGGCAAGCCAATTAGCATAAAATGACATGATTGGAAAACTAAGTTCAAACTTCGACATGAGAAAAGATGGTAAATATGGAAGTATTACCTTCACAGTGGCTGTACCCATCACCTATAAACTTTACACCATTGACAATAGGGCATTCACAAACACGACCACGGAAGGTATCCTACAATATAAATCTCAATAAATTATAAATGTGTACTCAGTCATGAACAATGATGAATAAGGTAACACCCCCACACCCAGAAACCCCACAAAAATGCAAAATTGTACCTTGCACGCAGAAACATTGGTAGCCTTGTCTAACCAGCAACCTCCATTGTTCTCCAAACATTCATTTGTCTCAATATCTGCAAAATAGAGAAGCCACCCCACAGAAAAGGAATGCAGCATCAGAAGAAGTCCAGGTACAGTTCTTTAACAAAAAAGGGAAAATCTCACAAACCTTCGCGCAAACAGACATCAGGTTCAGTTGTCTCCTCGAATCCCGAGCATACTGCTTTTAGCACTGATCTTTTTTCCAGTTTACCTAAAGGGAAGATTAAAATGATGGCATAAACGGTGTTGAGGCATAGAAGACTAACTGCACATGATGAGATGTGGCATACCTCTGTATTGTCTGTTATTGACGACAAGAGTAGGCAGTATAGTTACATCGCCGCGAGAACCATGCCCAATCTAAAGGATCGAAAGCATAAAGGTAATTGTTTAAAAAAAAGCATAAAGATCACCCAACCAAAGAACAAACTAAAAATATATGGAAGGAACCCCTGACAATCTAATGGTTTATCTTACTTGAGCATCCTGTTCTGCTTTGAGTACTGGATTTTCTTTATCGGCGTCAGGATCTCCAACACACTTGTTGATTTTCTCAATGTCCAATCCTATAGAAACAACAGATGAATAAATTTACAGCAAAGATACCTTCATTTTTTTCGTATATAATCAAGTCACGTGGATAAAGTTTACAAGACCCACCAAGTGAATTGATAACACCATTTGCACATTCACGTGTGTATTTCTTCTCCTTCATTGGGCACCTAACAGCAAAGTCGTGCACATAATCCCACCACATCCACGGCCTGCGAGTTTCATTGGCAACTCTGAACACGCAAATTTGAATCAGGTTCTGAACCACGACATCTTTGCCGTCATATCCAATGCTGAAATCCTGCTCTGGGTCTGGTGCGCAATATCTCCCATGATTGATACATTGTGACTTGCACTGTTTGCTCAGGATAAAAGCTTCTGGACAATACCATGTGATATAGTGAGGGGTGAACTGGGTGTAACCCCTTTTCTCAAGGGCCTGCGCTATTCCTCTGAAGCTCCTTACGAAGTTCATTTGCATGTCACATTTAGCGCCGCATTCATCGTTGCTGTTTGTCCAGAATTCATACTCCACACGCTCATCAGGATGGGGCAGAGATTCCCTCCAGTCCAGAAGGACATTCACCATTTCTCCATTTTGCAGTGCTTTCCTGAGGTCATCTCCAAATCTCTTGGTCACAAGTGCTGAAGGAATTGTGATGTTCACTATGTGCTCTGTGCCACTGGATTCTGGAGAATCCATTGTGATCAAAGGCTCGACTTTGTCGTCGGCAACAAGAACTGCTGCAGCTCCAGCGTTTTGTGCATTCCATCCCTTGGTTGTGAAGTAGCAGTCTGCACACCACAAACGATTCTACAATTTCAATTTCGAAAAACAATCCAAAATAAAAAATTTAATTAAACCCATGAATCAGTTGTAAACTTTGATGACACAGGTCGATCTATTCTTATCACAAGAAAGAGAAGAATCTTTTTTTTTAGAATAAAGAGAAGAATCTTTTTTTTTAGAATAAAGAGAAGAATCTTATGGAGACATAGAACTAAACAACTGGGACAAGCAAAGCCTCAAACTAGGTCTCTAATAAGTCCTGGCTCACTCAAGGCACAACACCTCCAAAAGTGCACCTAAATCTTTCTCAAAACGCACTAGTTGTCCAAGAAAAAATTAACAAAACCTTTCACTGCCAGTCTGTGACGTTAAGTCTTGGCATACCGGAGCAGGAATATATAGCCATGTAAAACAATTCAGGGGAACAAGTGCAGTGCTACTTGGGAACGGATTCCATTGTGAATTACGCAAATACTCTATATTACCTAGCTGACACGTGAATGGAAAGATTAAAAAACCACGTACTGTTTCCGCAAATAAAAAGAACGTGAAAAAAGTTGTGTGGGTAAACTCTCTGACAAAGACTTGTGTTAACCTTCGGACGAGGAAGCCGTGTGCCCCCAAGAACATGAGTTCAGACTGAACCGATTATATATATTTTCAAAAGGTAGAAACTAGAAAGACTTCCAAGTTCGAGCCAGATCATTCAAAATTAACACGTGCACTACAGTATATTTTAAACTATTGATCTCGCGGTATACTCCTATGTTACTAGTCGCTCGAGAGGACAAATGGGACGCGAAAGCACACGTAATAACAAACCCAAATAAATTGCCGATGGACATTTCTACAGTGCACATGTGCACAGAGAATTCTATGTTTATTTAATATAATCTCCTCGATCATGGTAGATTCAATCAAATCAAAGAAATGAAATTAATTAAAGGTAGGGCTGATGGATGGCCGGGGATCACCGTACCTCCGCGATCGACGAGCAGGAAGACGGGCAGGCTGCCGGGCTTGGGCTTGAAGGAGAGGCCGGAGTCGTCGAAGGGCCTGCAGGCCTTGGCGTCGGCCTTGGGGTAGACGACGACGCCGTGCATGGTGCCGCCGTACTGCGGCATGCCGAAGTTGCCGATGGCGCACTCGTAGACGCCCCGGAGCGCGGCCGGGGACGTGACCCGCAGGCTGTTCTTCTCCACCACGAACCGCGCCGCCGCCCGGTGCGCCGCGAGCGCCAGCGCCAGCGCCAGGAGCAGCAGCAGCCGCCTCGCCGTCGCCGTCGTCCCCATGGACACACGACAGGATCCGAACCTTGTTGGTTCGTTCCGGCGGATCGATCAACCGATCGACCTACTATACCAAGAAGAAGTGGAAATGGGATTTGAGTTCTGGGAGCCGAGAGCGAGCGAGGGGCAGGCAGGCAGGAAAAGGCGAACCTTTCCGTGCGGCTTGGGTGGCTTCAGGACAAGAAAAGGCGAGGCGAGGCTTTTGCGGACGGGCGCGGGCGCAACGACCAAGGGCAAGGGACCTGCGGCCCGTGCGGCCCGCCCCGGAGGGTTTGGTTTTGACTGGGCCGGCCGGAAGACGTGGCGCTGCGCGGTGGGAGGCTCCCACTGGCCACTAGGAGGGGTTTCTTGGAACGCTTCCAAGTTCCAAGGCAGCAGCTGCTGCAACTCTGTCTCTGCAGTAGACCGCGGAACGGTGACGGTGGCGGTGGCCACTGGCGAGCGAGCGAGCGAGGAGGAAGTCTCGTGTCGGACGCTTATACATTCTAATATTCAAATGCATGTCTCCATTTTAAAAAGTCAACTAATTTTAATATTAACTAGCTTTATCAATACTATAAAGGAGGAAAGGAATTGGAAATCATTTGTTACCTAAAAATATTTCTACCCACTTACTTTGATTGACACGTGCACCCACGTCTAGATCAGTCTCATCGAGTTCGCGGTAACGCCCTCTCTTCCTCCCAGTGCTTTTTTCCGCGTCGAGTTTCGTGAACGACAGCACCGGTTCGTCATTTTCGGGCGATCTCACCTCGCCGGTGATCATGGCACACGAGCAGGCAGAGCAAAGCAGCCGGCCGTGTGTGCCTTTGGTCCTTATTAGCTTGATGACATCACCACGATGTCATGCATGCTATGGCCGTTTTCTTGTAGAAAAACAAAACCAGAAATATCACCTGTATACATGTATACATGCACATACCCACAACCGTCCATGTCTTGACCTGCGGCCAGGATTAAAAGGCCATAACGCTTCACTCGTGGACATGGTTCACGGTGAACCGCAGGCACACCACACCACCGGTCCACGGTTCATGGACCGGGACCGCAGCATAATGAGCGCAGCTTTACACTCTAGCCCCTGTGTTCGTTCCAAATAAATCACTGTTTTCTGTGCCTTGCGAAAATCATCTGCTACCCCTATCATCTACAGATAATACGGCATACGTCCCTATCAGCAATAAACCTCCTAAACGAATTAGTTTTCTACCTCCTTTCTTAACCCTTCACTCGTGGACATGGTTCACGGTGAACCGCAGGCACACCACACCACCGGTCCACGGTTCATGGACCGAGACCACAGCATAGTGCGCGCAGCTTTACACTCTAGCCCCTGTGTTCGTTCCAAATAAAATCACTGTTTTCCGTGCCTTGCGAAAATCATCTGCTACCCCCTGTCATCTACAGATAATACGGTATACGTCCCTGTCAGCAATAAACCTCCCAAAAGAATTAGTTTTCTACCTCCTTTCTTATTCAAATGTGTTTCAGGCGATTCTTGCGCTCATGGGTTCGTATCAATGAGTACTACGCGTTCGTAAACTTTATAATATGTATTTTGAGTTAGTGTAGTTAGACCATTAGTTGCATGTAGAGTCTTAATTTGAATCCCATGTTTGGGTTTACTAGATTTGATATATCATCCTTGTAACCTGGGTTTTGGATGGGTAGAAGTCAGTGCTTAGTTTGTAGTCTTGGGCTAGGAAGGTATAATTTTAATCATAATTAATGATCTATGCAACATGTGAGATGGTAATCTTTTTAGTAACATGGTGATTAGGAAAATCCGGCAGGATGGTTGGTCATAGTTTGGAAATGGTGGAATGGATACTGCAAAATTAATTTTGCTAAATTCATAACTTTATCCTCTGCCTGTGAAAAATATGTTTTCATATGTTACTCTAACCAAAATTTCTTCATTTATTATAATGATTTATGTGATTTAGTTTCCTTATGTTGGCAAAAAATAATGCCTAGCGACGAGAAGGACAAAGTTCGAGCCAAGAAACGTGAATATCAGCGTAGTCGTCGGGCTCGTCTGAAGGCCGAGGCTAATGCATCCAAATTGATTGCACCATCTGAAATCACAGCTAAGAAGGAGGAAGCTCAGGCCAAAAATCGTGAGTATCAACGAGAAAGGTATGCTGCATTGCCTAACCACAAGGAGGAATTTCAGGAAAAAAATCGTCAGTACCAACGTAGTCATCGGGCTCGTCTAAAGGCCAAGGCTAATGCATCCAAATTGATTGCATCATCTGAAATCACCAATACTAGAATGGATGATAAAGGCAACTCTTGTAAGAGGAAATGGGGCATGACTTCACAAGTTGATAATATAGGTATTTTGCTTTGGTTTTTGCTCTCCACTTTTTTGTTTCTGCTCTTCTTTTTTGTTTCTGGTCTTCACTCTCAATTGTTGCCACTGTTCATTTTTGCAAAAATAGCACTTTCAAATATTTTTGAGTCTTTTAGATCAAGGCACTCGTGAAGATCAGGGCACTCTAAAGCACATGGCCATGAAGAGGTATAGGCATGCAATGCCTGGTAATAAAAAGGATGAGGTCCTTACTAAAAAACGTGAGTATCAACGTAATTATCGAGCTAAGTTGAGTGCTGCCGCCAAGTCCAAGAAATTCTAAGCATCAACCCTTAATATGTCAGGTATGATACTAATATATTTTTAACTATACATGTAGTGTCAAACATGTAAATATCTTAGGCATGATACTAATATATTTTCACCTATACATGTAGTATCAAACATTTCAGGTATGGTAGTAATGTTTCCTGCTTAATCCTATCTGTTTTAGGTGTTAGAAAAGATGTATATCAACGTGATTATCTTGCACATAAAAAAGTTGATCAAGGAGCTTTAAATTCTGGCATTTGGGAACCAGAAGACACGATGCATGGAATAGAGGGTATAAAAAGTTTAAACTATGTACTTGTACATCCCAAAAATACATTGTATATGCAATGAGTAATGGTCTAATATTTTTTCAATAGAAAATGATTTAGATAAACTGAACCCAAATGAAGATTGCCCTGACATCTACGAGGATGATGAAGCTAGAATGTTCAATGATAAAGGTGAGCTTGTGAGGACTTTTTTCCTATATATTATTTTTTATTGATGCTCATGCAAATTTCAGGAATTTTAATTTTAAATTGTAGATTTCAAATACGAGTATTCTATAGAACCCACAACAAGAATAAATGGTTGTAACACCCCAGGTGTTTGCCACCAGTTAAGCAATGGGTTTGAGCTAAAACATGGTATATTAAGTGATGATGAAGATGTCAAGGTCAAACCTATAGAAACGAGCCCCAACCTAAACTTGGATATTGCACCTTTTGCTCGCCTATAGACCCCTTTTCAAGATATATGCTTGGGTGGTGTGATTGGGATATCTTCATGTGTCTCACATCAATACCCATCTATATTGGACACTCGAAAAGTTTCATGAAGTTTGGAATAAAAAAGTCACATGAAATGATAAGTTATATCCTTGTTGGAATGATTTTACTAAGTGCTTGAATTGCACTATTAAGTGAATGAGAACATGAGATGTCAACCAAACCTTGCAACCTTGCCAAAATGACTCTAGATGAACTCTACAACAAAAGTCATGAAGGGTTCATGTTGGGCAAATGCCAAGAAAATGCTCCAATGGATCAAAAAGGATAATTTAAGCTTCATCGTGATCCTACTTTGGTCAAAGTAGAACAATAGGTTCTATACCAGTTTTGAGGTTGGACCTTAAATGAAAGTTGTAGTCCATATCATGTAGAACAAACTTTGTTTTTGGACCAAGAGCTAGATCAACTTGGAAATAAGTCAAACAGAGGCTCGAAGTGGGAACCTGCTGCTGATTTCAGCACTTAGAAATATTCTAAGTCTGGAGTTTCGCTAAGCAACGACGTTGGCATTCCGCGTTCTCCGAAATTCATTAAGCAACTTGAGTTGGTCCAAAAATAAAAGTTGAATGTTATATTATGGAGAAGAGCATGCAAAAAGTTGCACTGAGTTTGACCGAGTTTTGACCTCTGAAGGCGAGTTCCCGTGACCGTTATCAACATGTTGACACTGTCATTTTGAGGCTTAATTACCCGCTGTTACAGAGCTCAAATGATCAGGCACCTTAAATGAGAAACGTAGAGTAGGCCGAGGTGAGCAAACTTCATTTTTGGCCCAAGGACTGATTCAGCCCGGAAGTGGCCCAAATTGGCTCCCCACCATGTCAACTCCGGCGCGCGCCACGTGCTCGACAGTTTGTCTTCGTGGACGCCATGCACCGGAGCGCGTCCCGCCATGGCCGACGCGCGTCCTACCTCGTGCCACGCGCTGCTGAACGCCCTTCTCCTCCATAACAGAGCGCTAGGGCTGCCCC